>JAJGOT010000170.1:482500-647500 GCA_022457155.1 Cladopsammia gracilis | reverse complement strand
ATCTACTTTTTTTATTATTTTTTTTTTGTTTACTCCATTTATTGTTATCTTCTCGCTTTCGATTGGTCTAAACAATGAAATTAAATCGGTTACAATTTACATCATATAGCTTGCACATGCGCCGAACCGTGAAACCCTCCCTTTAAGTATGTGCTCAGTTTGCCTTTAATATTTGGATACCATCTGGGAGATGCACAGTAACTTTCATCTCCACCAATACAAGATGTTAAGATGTATTCATTTTAATACTTGACTGCTTAAAATTTGGACACAAAGCATCTTTATCAAGGTGCCAAAAAAATCGAAAATCTAGAATCCAGGATTCATGAATCAAATTGAATGGCCATGATTGCAAATAATTGCATAATCGAGAATTTGCACCAGTAATAAATAACTTCACTGAATTTTACATGCATACAGTTGTCATCTGTTTTATTTGATTTCTTTATATTAAGAAAGAATTAATAAATTCGAATTGTACATGTATATTTATATTACAGTGTATATTATAGGGTTTGAACCATGTTTTAAAATTATTTGTAAGGAATTTAGAAACTATTTCAAATATATTTTTATTGTATTTTGACAAACAATTATGAATATCCATTTATGGCAAATGAGACTCCATGTTGTTTTTAAAATCTTTTAACATCTATTTTGAGTGTATTTTCAGGTAGTTTGAAAGGCTCTTAAGGTGATTCCTCAGTATTGCACTGCGCATCCTGTACTGCGCATAACACACGTAATAGTCCTTTCATGCAGCCAGTTGATAACAACACTCTTTTTAGTGAACGGTTTTTAAAACACGCAGCTGGAAATTTCATTTTCTTACGAGTATTTTTCAAAAGGAGAATTACCATAATTTATAAGCAATGAGCGTGCGCGGTTGAGCAAAATGAGCGCGCGCACATTTCGGAGGATGGAATGTTTTTTTATCAAAGGCCCGCAAGCTCGTTAGAAAATACGACTGTCTTTTTCTCTCTAACGAGCATGGTGACCTATATTTTTTATTGCATCATTTTGATGTTAAATTAATGCTTTTTAAGTTAACAAAGTTAAAAAAAATTCCTCGACAGGAAAAAAAGATATCGCTAAAAACGTTCTCAAATCAGTTACTCGTGGGAGCAAATTGTTGACCTTGAAAACATGGACGCGAGGAACGTTTTGAGTCCGTGTCATTTGAAGTTGTGTGACTTTTTCATAAATTTTATTTTAAAGTGTTCCCATATGGTGGAGACTTTAACCTATCAAGTTTTTTTTGAAGAATTGTAAACTTTGCTTTCACGGGTTACCGGGAAAAGAAACATGAACCGATCAAATAATGACGTGCGTGATCGGTATTGCTAGAGGCATAAATGGGGCAACATTGGTCCGTCATATATCTTTACCGAGCATGGTGACCTATCCTTTTTATTGAATTTTTCGAAACATCTTATGGTAGGGAGCTGTTAGGGAAAATTTAAAAAAAATCGTTCGACAACTTTTATTTCTGAGGAATCACCTTAAACCGATTTAAATGCTATTTATAATACCCACCCATTTTCTTTATTCACGAAATAGAGGCGTTTCAAAATACGTTACAATAGTGTTTTAAACAGGTTTAAATATCGTTAAAATAAGTCAAAAACTACTTAAAAACTATATTTTAAGCACGTATTTTAAACGTATTTTGAATACAAATACATTCAAAATAGGGTTTTCCGATTTAGCGGAAACAGAGCAACTTTTTCCGCGTCGTTTATTGAACATAACCAGAATGTATTGTCACAATTTAAAAGATTACATTTCCATAAGCTTCACTTTATTCGTGAAACTTCCTTTTGTTTAAATCGTTTGTAGCCCGTGAATACGCGCAAGCGGGTTATCGGTAATGGTTATCGATCCATTTCCCCCCCCCCCCCCCCCCCTCAAAAAAAAAAAATCCTTCCTCGAGGAGAATCGACCTCGCGTCCTTCGGCTCCCTGCGGCTCTATTGTCCCCTTATTTACCCACTACACCACCTAATATTTGGCTAATTAGCAAGGCGAAATTTTGTTATTTCAACGTAGATATGCGGGAAAAGTTGAAAATTACTGGTTTTTTTTGGCGTTCGTCAAAAGCCGTTACATTTAATTTCCAAAAAACCCGCAATATTGCGTAACCGTTAGCATTTCGTATGCACGGGTTGGCTCACAGGCGCCTTTGATTGCGTAAAGAAATTAAAAGTGTTAAGCGCTTGTTAGTCCTAGTTTTTTCTGGCGATGCAAGCACAAACGCAAGCCAAAAGGCGCATGCACGATCGCCGTGAAGACTGTCTTGAAATTAATAAGCACAAGTACAAAAACAACGGTCAAAATATTTTGATCCTTGTGCTTGCATTTTTGCTTGCATCGCACGTGAAAATTGAACATAACACAAGCACGAGGAAAAAGCAATGATCTGGTATAATTTTATAATTTTCAGAAATCATGATCCGCAGATAATTTCTATAATTTAACGCATTTTGCTCTTGAGACTAAACTAATAGATATTTGAAAATAAAAACGTTCAACTGAGAGAATACGTTGTCCTTTTTCCTGTGTAAAGGCAAATTGCGATTAAACTTGTTCGAATGTTTTCTTCGTGAAGCCAATAATCACGCTTTCTAAAGTAAAGTTTGCTTTCAAGATTTTTTGATTCACGAAAACATTATGCGAATCATCTTTACGGATAAGAATGGCATTCTATATACACAGGAAAAGTCGAAAATTTTAGAAAACACTAGATATAATAAAGCAGGTTGCTGAATTTAAATATTATTTTGTGATGTTTATAATATAATTCATAGACCCTAACGCTCTGCGCTGCAATTAGGATAAATAAATCGCCAAGCCTTCCGGAAGCAGAAAATCACTGAATTCTGATAAGCGTTTAACTCTTTTATTCAAGGGAAAGACGTTTTCATTCAAGGAAAGTATGAATTTCATTAAAACGTTTTGACCTTTACTTTAGAACAAATATTTTGGATAGCGCGCGATCGAATTACGTTTCACACGAAATTTGCATATATGCAATCAAACGGGGGTTATGATGCGTCACGCAATATTTATTTTTATTAACATTTTCACAGTTTTTACATTATAAAAGCAGAATCTCCTGAATCCAATTACATCTTTTATTTTCATTACCTCAGATAAATTTAGGGCTTCGAAAAATTTATTGGAAATCCGGGAAGGAGGAGGGGTCCCTGGGGCTTGGAAATACAGGCGGGAGAGGGGGGGGGGGGGGGGTGTCTAACGGTCCAGGAAATCCGGGCGGAGGGGGAGGGGTCAAACAATCTTGCCATCCGTCGGTTGGGGGGGGGGGGAGGTGGATTCTTTCTGGAATAACCCAATGAAATAGAAATAATTCACGGTTTGGGAAGTATTAGACTGGTGTGGGTTTGATCAGGAATCAACAAATTAAATATTCAAAGCGAGTACAAAAAAATTGGTAGCTTCAATCATCATGTCTTGTGTGATGGTGCAATATGTGTCATGCAAAATTCGATGACGGGGGAGGGGTGCGTGACCCGTTTAAAATAAACCATAAAACTTTCTTATGCAAGCGCATAAGCCTCTTGTTTGGAAAAAAAAAAAAAAACTTCGGGTGCAAAAATTCACCGCCGTCGGAGAAGATGTAAACAATGCACGTGTCTTGCGAATTTCGCTGGCGCTAGTGAATGTTTCTCGGGCGAAAATAACCTTAAATCGATCACTTTTTCATTTAATTTTCTTTTCTGTGTTTCGGATACAGAGGAATAAAAATTAGATATATTTTCGTGTGTCTGATTGCGAGATGTTTTATGGAATGGCTGCGTTATGCGTTACTGGAAAGGTTTCAAATTACTTTTATGCAAATTGCAACATTTTTACCTCAACTTAAAACCTATGTATTTCAAAGGGCTAAATTTGTTTCTCTCCTCCTAAATTATCACTTCTGTCGTTAACTTTGATTAAATTTATAAGTTTCATTCAAAATTTATTATAACAATAGCGGGAATAGTTCTAGCAAAACTTTCAAATCTTGGTTAGCTCGTGACGTCATCAAATTCGAAAATCATGAATCGCAATGTATTCTGAGTTTATATGCACACCAGGTTAAAAATGACTTAAATATATCTTTTTACAAGTTTCCAGACCGGTAGCGTCTTTTAGCATTTTGAATTTCTGACCTTTCACCCTACGTGAGTGCAACATTGCATCCGTGACAAAGCTTTATCCTATGAAGAAAGGCCTTTCCTCCACCCTGGATCCAGAGGTATCATGAGTAAAATTAACCGCATAAACGGTTAGAAGAAGCCGCGAGACGGACCTCTGGTCACTCGAATATACAACCTCATTTCCATGCGAGGATCTAGTTCAGAATCTGAACTAGGTCGCTGATTGGTTACTCCTACTTGTTTCCAGACTCTACCGGGAGTTAATGATGCAACAGCAACTTCGATTGGCTGGACCAAAACAATTCGCAACGGGCGCGTGAAAAACCGGTTTCCCAAAGTGAAGCCACACAAACAACAATGACGGACGTAGGTAGAGATTGCGGCTTTTTGCGATCTTTAAGAAACGCTGTGGATTACTCTTTAGTATCCAAATTTTCAAATATCAGAGAACTAAAGCCAGTTCAGAAAGAAGCGCTGTTGAAATTTATTCAGCGCAAGGATGTCTTGAAAAGAGGTGTTGACAGGCCAGACACGACTTATTAATTCGTGTTATCGTGGAGTGTGACCTTTAGAGTTTTGTTTGAACGAGGAAAATTGTTATCTCTATTTAATTTTTATCTCTAGCACGGTGGTGTGCTTTGGAGCTGCAGGTATTCTCGCTGAACGATTTCGCTGACCACTGGTAGGTGACAGGAAGAGAAATAAGTGTATTGGATTAATTGCGTGCGGATATCAAGGATTCTTTGTTTGTTAAATCTCTCGCCTTTGAAAACGGTTGTATCCAGAAAGTTTACTTCTTTGTCTGAGATTAATGTTTGTTTGCAAGGACAATAAAATATTTTGTCTCCACTTTTTCTCAACACTCTACAGTGAAAAAAAGTCATCGATGTATCTTTTCCACTGAGTGGATTTGATTTAATATTTCTGTCTCGACCGCGGAATATTGTCACCAGATTTAAGGGGCCAACCATTTAACTTTTGAGGGGAGGGGTGGGTGATTTCTGGTCAGCAAGAAATTTTTTTTCTAGAGACCCAGTGTGCAGGATTTTTTTTTCCCTTCTCAATGCTTTGCAGGATATTTTTTTTCCCTTCTCAGTTTTCTGCAGCATTTTTTTCCTGAAGAAGGGTCAGTCCAAGTTTCCCAAAAATTGATTTACATTTACATTGTGGCTATTGCAGCAATAGTCCTGATATGGAGCCTTAAGATTTTGTAAGCTTTACACAATCTTTCTTCTTTGCTGTACAAATACCATTCGTGTTCTGTGTATCACACTTTTAGTCATATCCCACAAGCCCTACATTTTCACTGCTTGTTATCTTTATGTATTGTGGGATACTTGAGGCCATTAGTATCAGCTATGCCTTGATGATTAGGCCTAACAAGGGCTTAGGCTGAAACAGCTGTCCATGGCTGCTAATGCTTGGGTTCAGTTCCTTTTATTGGCAGCTAAGGGGTAATACTTGCTACCTATGCCACCTATGTGTAGTATGTAGTGTGTAGTATTCTGTGCATTACACTTTTAGCCACATCCCACAAGCCTTAGGTTTCCACTGCTATGCTTTTGTATTTAGTCATTCTTTACACTCATGTCATACGAAGTCATTATAATATTGTCATATCATAAAGTGATGCACATCAAGCAAATGTAACAGAGATTCCAACCACATCTGATGGAAAATAGTGAGTAATTATTAGCGCGTTGGGCGCTATTCCGAGCGCCGAAGGCGCGAGTTTCTAGGGGGGTCCGGGGGCATGCCCCCCCGGGAAATTTTGCAAATTTAGGTTCTCTCAAGTGCCATTTCCTGCATTTTGACAGTCTAAATAATCAGTCTAAATAATAAAATAGCTTTGTAACATTTTTTTCTTCCTTACAGCACTGCAAGAATTTTTTTCTATTCCATTTGTGCTGCATGCAATTTTTTTCTTCCGACAAGCGCTTGCAGGAAATTTTTTTTCAAAATCACCCACCCCCCCCCCTCAAAAGTTAAATGGTCGGCCCCTAATGTCAACAAACAGGCACGCGTTGGTCCCTAAGGATTAAAACCGGTTTGGTGAGATATCCGATCCACAAATCGCATGGAAATGAGGTTGTGTACTCGAGTGCCCAGAGGTTTTTATTTTTTCTCGGCGCGTTGCGCCTCGTTGTCGCGGCTTCGCCGCTCAAACTCGCCGTTTTCACTAAAAAATAAAAACCTCTGGCACCCAGGGTACCTTTCCTCGTGATTTTTAGCACTTTGGGTAGTGCACAGATCTGAGACTTGGGGAAGTTGTTTATTTGTTAGTTTTTTATAACATTACAAACAATTGGCTTCTCTCACTAAACGGTTTCGATTTGAAAAATTTATTGCGCCCGATTGCGTGACGATGCAAACCAAGAATTCGTAAAGTTGTTTTGATCCCGGGTCCGGACCAGGCAAAATAACTGAAAGATTCGTGGCTTCGAAAGGGCCACTTTGTGGCTACATCTGCATTCACTTCAAAAGTGTCGGAAACACAGACCAGCTAATTACAAGATTTGACTAAAACCAATAACAACCATCAGGAAACTCTGATACACGGCCTTTTTTTAACGGTAAGTACAAAGTAGGCATTGATTTGTATTTTTACGTACTCTGGTACTCTAGTCTTTTGACACAGTGGACACGCTATTTTATAATTTCCGTGCGATCTCGCACGCTACGTGTGCTGTGTCTCCTTGTCTTACTGAGAAGGTTAACGCGCTTCTTTGTTAGACTGCTCACACTATACCAATACTCCTTATCATCAACTCGGCGTGCATAAAGATTCCCAAGACATTTATTTTCCAATATGCTTAATGCGTACAACGACTCCCAAGTATACCCTCCCACAGCGTCTTGTTTAAGTGTTAAATTAAGCTTAATCCTTACGCGTTTGATCTTAAATCGCTCAGAAAGAATCTTTGGACTCTCATATGTGAATTCACGGTTATATTTCATGAAATTGGCAAGAATTCAAACGTATAAAAGCAACTAGAAGAGTATTTCCTCGCATTGCAAGACCATATTTGCAATTGCGTAGCACTTGCGAAACCACGCGGTCGAAAGTAAATACATCGCTTACCTTGAAATGTCACTCTGGCATTCAAGTTCTCAGTCTATATCGCTTTCTTCGTCACTCGACATGCCCAGGTGATCTTCATGCATCTCCTTCAAATACCCTTTCTAAAACTTTTCAGGAGTCAAATTCGACGTTCGGGGTCTCTTCGACGCGGAAGCCATTTCTCACGGTGTGAAGTGTAAACATAAAAATTTGTCATGTAGGCCGAATTGAAATGTCCTAGCTCTAATTTGCACAGGAAGTGGGTAAATTTATCAACTTCCTGTGTACCAAATTTCAAGGAAATCGAAAAAAAATCCAGATTTTTTGCGGAATATTTTTCTTATGGGTCACTCATGACCCCATATACATAGGATCCGTCGGAAATGAGTTAAATACAAAATCTGCATATAAGAACCTGTAGATTAAAATGCAAGCTGAAATTTGGCAAAGCGCTTAAGCCTGACAAATGAACCACGTTCTCATTTGCAAAAAAAGTAGTAAAACTTAGAAACTGAGAACGACCAAAATGTGTTTTGGGATCCCATGATCGCAATATCTTGATCTCATTGCCTCTGATACCTATATATGACTACCCCCAGTGAAGGGGGTGGGGAGGGGGGTGTACAAGTATCGGGATAATACAAGAAAAAATGTTAATTGTTTGTTTGGGTCTGTAGCTGAAAGGCCTCTCTTTTTCTCCTTTCGAATACTTTATCATCCGTGCTTAATACTAGTTGAAATATAAAAACATCTTATCAATAAATATGTGACCCTCCACAGGATTTCGTGTACTAAGGTGATGACACGCACACGGTGAGTTAGCACCGTAAAACAAAGCACCGCGTTCTACGGCAAACGGCAAACGCCAGCTTGCGGTCGATTATCTTAACTTTTCCTCGAATCGTTAAATAAATCCACTAGAAAATTCGAAAATAATTCACATGTTCATGACAAACGCGAAACTAGTCACTTTCACTTAGAAATGGCAAACGGCAGGCGGCAAAAGTTGTATCCCTGCCGTTTGCGGGAGAAATATACGCGAAGCTTATTGAATTTGCATACGTCAAACGTAATTTGAGCTTTCTGTAATTTGAACCTTTCTGGTCGAAAACGCACCGCAACGCAACAATTTTCTAAAACATCTAGCTTTTCTGTTTCCCAAACTTGATCAAATTACAAATAACTCGTATCTTTCAAAGTGTTTTCCAGAAAGATCTTCAAGGTTTCATTCAAATCTCAGACGTTACACATATTAAAATATTCTAATGTTCATTTCAGTCTTGTGGATTACTGGTCACGCGTGACAGAGCATGAGTATGAGCATGGCTGTAAACACAGGTGTCCAGCAGGCTAGTTCTAAAATAGGGAAAGGGAATCGAGGAACAAGGAACGGGGAACGGGGGAATCTCTAAAATGGGGAATCTCTAAAATAGGGAATCTCAAAAATAGGGAATCTCTAAAATGGGGAATCTCTAAAATAGGGAATCTTGAAAGCAGCTGTTACGAGGGCCGTAAGTAAAGCTGTCCGCTCGCGATAAAACTGAAATTCAAGATGGCTACAAACTAGAAGTCAGGCGATGTGTTATGACGTTCATTTAGGGTTGTACTCTAGTGTAAATTCACACGACTCCTAGGAAGACCATGTAATTATGATACGATTTCGTGTATAAATAAAGATTGATGATGATGATGACCATTTAATTTTTGTCGGAAGGGGAGGGAGGGGAGGAGGGGGGGGGGGGGGTGGGGTTGGGGCAATTTCTTCTGAGTGTGATTTTTTTTTTCAGCATCACTATTTGCAAGAATTTTTTTTACCAAAATGCTTGAATTTTTTTTTCGCGTG
This sequence comes from Cladopsammia gracilis, assembly GCA_022457155.1. Lineage (NCBI taxonomy): Eukaryota > Metazoa > Cnidaria > Anthozoa > Scleractinia > Dendrophylliidae > Cladopsammia > Cladopsammia gracilis. The sequence goes on along the minus strand of JAJGOT010000170.1, from coordinate 638,437 downwards.
CTTTCTTGTGCACTATTTTTTTCTCTTAAATTTCTTCTGCAGGAATTTTTTTTGGGTAATTGCTCACCCCCCTCCCCCCACAAAAATTAAATTGTCCGTCCCTCACCGTGTTTTGTTTCATATTGTGTGACAAATCAAGCTAAATCATGCTGCGACACTTATAGTGTCTGGTTCATAAGTGTAAATATCCGGTCTCGATTGCGAAACCGTCACACGAAAACTCCAAAAAAAAAATCACTTTGCTTTTCGGTAAGTTTGAAAGAAAAATTAACAACTTCTCGTTACATTTTTTAACACCCGAAGAGAAAAGCTCAATCATCTGCAAGATCGCGTAAGTTCGCGAACGTGACCGCTTTGCGTTTTCTCGTGCCGGCGTCATGCCCGCGGTTGGTCCAAACCGTGTAGGACGAGAACTGCGAGAGTATTCCTTCCAATCTTGATTTTAGTTGGCTGTACGAGATTAGAAAGGCGGCGCTCCGTCGTCACCCGCGATATCTTTAAGTTGAGAATTTAAAAAAATCCAAAAATTAAAATACCAACTATTAAAAAGAAAAAATCACCAAAAAAGTTAACTCATCTTGGAAAAATTGAGAATCTTGCAAAAATTCAAGAAAAACCTTATGGCGGGATGGCATCCCCCCCCCCCCCCCCCCCCCTTGTACACCCGACAGTTAATCGGTACATAAAGTTACAATATCACAAGAAATTTCCCTTTTGTTTACCTCTATGTAACATCGACGTGCATTGAAAAGCGAGTGGAAAAAATTCATCTGTCCACTGTTAACGGCCGCAAACCTCCTCGGAACGAAAAAGCGCAGCGTGTAAATCGTCGTTACTTATGCCAACTTTTTTTAAGTAATGCTATATTTTTTTCTTTTTTCTGCAACTCAAGACATATCGTTTTTGGGTGGGGTAAATGCGTTAACTCCGCAATTATTTTTTAGTACTTTTTTTATCTCCGCAATTATCAGTCATTAATTCCTCGCGAAGCGAGGGCCGAAGGCCCGAGCGTAGCGAGGTTAATAAATTTGGCGGCCGAAGGCCGCTCGGGTGCTCGGGTCTCGGGAGCTGAGCCGTGCGCAATCGAGCGAAAAGTTTATATATATATATATACTGAAGATGTCGTGCAGTTGCCTAGCAACAAAAACCGCGACCGCTGACAATGGCGCGCTCTCATGTTTATTCATGGAGGCGGCCGGGGGTTGGAAGCCTATCCCATAATGTCTCATCACGTGACCTCGCATTTGCCAGTGATCGCCGAGGCAAGCAGTGGCTGTCAAGACATCCTTTTCAAGGCCTCTTGTCTGTCGGTCTTCTTTTGTCAGGATTTGCAATGTTAAGAAATTAACTTCTCTTGCAACGAACAGATACATGCTTTCGAAAATTTGTTTGAAGGATGACGCGACAAACGAAATTTGCGCGCGCTTGAACGCGTAAGCATCCAACTGCTTGTCCACGCATATGACGACACTCTTGCACTGTGTTAACCAAATAAGTGCTCTAAAAAACTGAAAACTTTTGGGAAAAAAGTTCTTCTCTTAATAGCTATTTGTTTTATCCACGGTTTTAGCTAGACACAGTAGTTCTGATGTCAACGACAGGAAAAACTGTAACTGACGCGTACAGCTAGCTTGTACGCGCGATAAAGCGCGCGATATAGCGCGCGCATATATTTAATTTTGCTACGTGTTTTCATCATGACGGGTAACCTGCAGTTCCACTAGCATATCCTTCAGTAATATCACCATGACGGGTAACCTGCAGTCCCTCTAGTATATCCTTCAGTAATTCCTCGCGAAGCGAGGGCCGAAGGCCCGAGCGTAGCGAGGTTAATAAATTTGGCGGCCGAAGGCCGCTCGGGTGCTCGGGTCTCGGGAGCTGAGCCGTGCGCAATCGAGCGAAAAGTTTATATATATATATATACTGAAGATGTCGTGCAGTTGCCTAGCAACAAAAACCGCGACCGCTGACAATGGCGCGCTCTCATGTTTATTCATGGAGGCGGCCGGGGGTTGGAAGCCTATCCCATAATGTCTCATCACGTGACCTCGCATTTGCCAGTGATCGCCGAGGCAAGCAGTGGCTGTCAAGACATCCTTTTCAAGGCCTCTTGTCTGTCGGTCTTCTTTTGTCAGGATTTGCAATGTTAAGAAATTAACTTCTCTTGCAACGAACAGATACATGCTTTCGAAAATTTGTTTGAAGGATGACGCGACAAACGAAATTTGCGCGCGCTTGAACGCGTAAGCATCCAACTGCTTGTCCACGCATATGACGACACTCTTGCACTGTGTTAACCAAATAAGTGCTCTAAAAAACTGAAAACTTTTGGGAAAAAAGTTCTTCTCTTAATAGCTATTTGTTTTATCCACGGTTTTAGCTAGACACAGTAGTTCTGATGTCAACGACAGGAAAAACTGTAACTGACGCGTACAGCTAGCTTGTACGCGCGATAAAGCGCGCGATATAGCGCGCGCATATATTTAATTTTGCTACGTGTTTTGTACTGATTTGAGCTTTCAGCACTTCCGCATTTGCCAAGATTTTTTCCGCTATAACCTTTGTTCAAGACGGCTTTTGGAAATACAATGTAACCCTTTTTATACTCATTTACTTGAACTGGCTTCGGTCTAAATTCGTTTTATTCCTCAAAGAATTTTCATATTCAACTCTGCAAACGTGCGCGAATTTCCTAAATCAGCTCGCCGTCAATTCAAAGCATTGACTGAAAGTACCCACACTTTGATGGTTTTATTCAGCTTGAATAAACCTGGAGGGATCTGGAGGGATCTGATGTTTTAAGTCGTTATGATATTAAGGAATACGTTATTAATGTTAAAATGCTAGTGATGCTTCGATTAAGAAGGAGGTACAACTGCACTTTCCTGGTATTTTCGGGGATGATCGCCATTTTCCTGCGAGCGGAAAATGATATTTTCTAAGGACGAGAAACGAGGATTAAACTTAGAAATATTAATGAAATTCTTGCATTGTAGTTCTTTTCTGTTACCAACGAACTATATTCTCTGATTCCCAAGTCTCCCATATTAAAACCATAAAATGAGACTACCGGCAAAATCACCGAAATATGAGATTTTACAAAAAGTTTGTTCATTCGCTTCAAATGTCGCCGGTAACTCGTTGCGTTGCATCATTGGATAGGCTTCCAACCCTCCCCCCCCCCCCGTACCCCCCCCCCCCCCGCTCTCGGTGAAACACGACCAATTTAGATAGATAGATAGATAGATAATCTTTATTTAAACACGGTAAAAATTCGTCAGCTAAAAATCATTATAATACTTAACACAAAGCAATAAACTAATATTAAAAAATGTCTATATATGAAGAATTTAATTAAATAATAAAAAGCTGCTTTCCACGAATGCCGTGCCTTATAGTTCCTCTTTGAGAAGTCGTTTAAATTGCCCAAGGGACTCAGCTTTCCTTACATTATGAGAAAGGCTGTTCCAGAGCATGGCGCCACTATAACTGAAACTATTTTTATAATAGTTTGTGCGCGGCAATGGAACATTAAGTTTATCCTCAGAGTCCCTTAGGTTGTAACTAATTTCTCGCTTCTCAAATTTAGAACTTAGATAGTTTGGAGCCAACCCGTGTAGAGACCTATAAACCATCGTAGCTCTTTGAATTTGTTGCTGGCAGGCAAGATTTTTCCATCCTAGGAGTTCTAATAGGTTACCAGCATCTACGTCATAGTTTGAATAGGTCAAAACACGAGCTGCTCTGTTTTGTAGCTTTTGTAGTTTATTCTGCAGAGTTATCCCACAGTTTCCCCAAACAATGTTGCAGTAGTCGAAGTGTGGCTGTATCAATGCTTGATAAATTAAGTATAAGGTCGCTTGAGGAACGAGGTGCCTAATTCGTTTCATGGCCCCAATACCAGAAGCGACTTTCTTTGTGACTTTCTCGATGTGGTCACTCCAGCCAAGTTTGTCATCAATGGTCACCCCAAGTGATTTTGTGGTAGTGACCCGGTTAACTTGACGATCTTTAATTGCAAGTGTTGGGGAATCCGTGAGAGTACTTAGCCTCTGTCTAGATCCGATAAGCATAAATTCAGTTTTAGTCATATTTAGAGTGAGTTTGTTTGCTTTCAGCCAATTGTAAACGTTTTCTAAATCTTGGTTTAGATATAATTGGATGTCGTCTGCATTATTACTTGCGTAAGTAAGGTGGGTATCGTCAGCATACATCCTCGGCTCGCAGTTTAAGAGACAATTTGGAAGATCGTTAATATATAACAGAAATAGTAGTGGTCCTAGGATCGTCCCCTGGGGAACACCACAACTTAAAAGACAACTTTTTGAGAGCGATCCGTTAATAGAGCACATTTGGGTACGATTCTCTAAATATGACTTAAACCATCGATGTGCATTACCATATATGCCATAATTGCTTAATTTTGATAAAAGTAGCCCGTGGTCAACTGTGTCAAAAGCCTTTTTTAGATCTAAGAAAACAACGGCATTGACTTTACCACGATCGATATTATACGCCCAAGCGTCAGTGGCTTCAAGGAGAGCCGTGACAGTTGAGTGAATAGTACGAAAACCTGATTGATATTTACAGATGATTTCTGATGCAAATGAGAAAGAACAGCAAATACAACAACGCTGGATTGAACAAGTGGCTTGAAATCCTTTCTCGAGAAGATCAACCACCGAAACTCCGCTGGAGCGAGAACGGCGACTTGAAATTCAACGCGATCAAGCAACGAAGAAACAACGACAGCATCGATTACAAAAACTTCGAACAGCCTGACCAAATGCCTCCATTAGAATTCTGAATTCTGTTTATAGACGCAACGAGAGCAAACACTGATTACAGGAAAGGCTCAAAGAAGAAGAACGATTAAGCTAGAAATCTAGCTCAAATCACCGCACTTTAATCCGCTCTTTAATGCTCTTCAATTGAAACAACCTACATTTAAAGGCAAGCAATCTTAAGCTTATATACAACCCTCCATAAATTATTCTTTAATCTACCTTTTTCAAAAAAAAAAGATTTCAAGTAGCTGATGAACTGACACGCAGATCATAAGAGGATATTTTTCAATATAAAAAATTAGTACTCAAACACCGGAAACTATTGTCTTAGTAGCTCTTAGTACATGCTGTAAATTGATCATTATTGATTTTCTCGCATACATTGCTTATGATATTTGCAAAGAATATTTTGCTTCAACTTGAATATTCATGTTTAACTTTTGTAATCAATTTCGTAATTCTCATGACCTGTATCCTATTAACTCCTGCAATCTCAACCATTCAAGCGAATAGTGAATTGAATTAGCAATTATTTGATACACAGTACATAGAACAACAGCTACAGAAGTATGTAAAGGGAACAGGTTAATTTTTGGGAGATAGCACTCACAAACTTCAAAAAGGCCCACAGCGCTAAAATGTTGCAGTGCATCCTCCCCCGAGCTTCGCGAGGTTCTGCGAGACACGTATTTCTAGCATAAGAGGATATTTTTCAATATAAAAAATTAGTACTCAAACACCGGAAACTATTGTCTTAGTAGCTCTTAGTACATGCTGTAAATTGATCATTATTGATTTTCTCGCATACATTGCTTATGATATTTGCAAAGAATATTTTGCTTCAACTTGAATATTCATGTTTAACTTTTGTAATCAATTTCGTAATTCTCATGACCTGTATCCTATTAACTCCTGCAATCTCAACCATTCAAGCGAATAGTGAATTGAATTAGCAATTATTTGATACACAGTACATAGAACAACAGCTACAGAAGTATGTAAAGGGAACAGGTTAATTTTTGGGAGATAGCACTCACAAACTTCAAAAAGGCCCACAGCGCTAAAATGTTGCAGTGCATCCTCCCCCGAGCTTCGCGAGGTTCTGCGAGACACGTATTTCTAGTTTAAATGCTTTTTGTCACTACATAGTCTGCGTGACGGTATTTATCCATCGTTCCTCTGTGCTTTGCAGTCCGAATAGGGCGTTCGCTCAATACACTGAGATATGCAGGTTCCTTGATGATGATACTGTGATAACATGAGAACATCTCTGTCCCCCTTCCAACTGAATCGTACTATCATTTTTCGCATTGATTCTGAATTGCTACAATGAGCCGCCGCAAAACGTCTTTTTCCTTGCTTTTCACTCTAATAAGGATAACACATGTCAAATTGAACAAAGGAAACTCGGGTTTCATTTTCAGTGACAAGAGTTCCATTGTAAGTGTTCGGTTAGGGATGGACCATTAGAAAAGTGATGGGGGGGGGGGGGGATGGGGCAAAAGCAAAAAAAAAAAAATTCCCCAGTAAATTATTAAGAAAAAAAAAATATTCCCACGCATTATCGCAAAAAAAAAAAATTTGCCCAAGGACAATTAAAAAATAAACTATTAAAAAAAAAATATTCCAGCCATCGAGTGAAAAAAAAAAAAAGATTTCCATCTTAGGTGGACAAAAAAAAAATTTCTTGCCTCTCCCAAAGTTCCCACCCCCCCATCACTTTTCTAATGGTCCATCCCTTAGTATGACAAATGACTATTCATTCAATGTCCGCTTTATTGAGGTGTTCGCTTAAAAGAGGCAGTTTTTACAGTAAACATGGGAACAAATTTTTGGGACATCGACAATACAGGTTTGACTGTATTTTTTTTCTTCCACAAAACTTCACTAGTTTCTGGTGTACTTAAAAAAGAAGTGCTCACATTCGTCGTTCGTGCTCACTTTCGGCGCGGTTGCACGAAGGAATTTGTTATCCCAGGAAGACGAATTTTTCACACGGTACCACAGGCAGCCCAAGCGGTAGTGATTTTAATACGTGTGGTGATTTTCTCGCTTATCTGCCATGTGCTTCTAGCCTCCACGTGCAAATGTTTATAGTAGCCATGTTATAGTCTTTTGACCATGGCGTTCAAAATATCTTTTATAAAGTCCAGCAAGTCCTTTTCACATGGGTACTTTGATGTTTTGTTCTTCAAGTTTTTCTATGGCGCAAGAAAATGGCAAATAGATGTGTCGCGCGGAAGCGCTGACCTTGGTTTGCATAATTAATACCTTTCCGCTCTCCCCACGTTTCTTAGGAAGAAAGGGGAAACTGTTCGCAGTCATGTTTAGTTTTTGGTGATCTCGAGTTTTCATGTTAGAAATAAGAAAAAATAAAATTGTGCATGGTTCATTTGATTAGAAGCTTGTATACTTGTTGGCTGTGTTTGATAATAACGTGTTAAGGCATGCTTCAACGATTATGAATAAAACAGGTGAACTTGTGAGTAGTACGAATAATCACTGGCTTTTTTACGTCTTGGTTCAATTTAAGAGTTTCAGCCTTTGAGAGTTTCTGTGGTTCATACCGCCTTACCTCTCTTAGGCAAACACCGGAAAATGTCAGGAAGGTGGATGCATTATAGGTGTGGTCGTTGATGACATGACTCAAATCTAATTAACTGACCGCTATAAAACTGATTTTAAACTACACACAGAAGGATTTGACTATAGACCTAGCGAAACTCCTTATAATGTTCCAAAAAAAGTCAATGAGTGTAAGAAAGAATGTTAATGTTCAAATGAAGATGTGAGGGAGACTTACTGGCGATAAAAGTGAAACTAGACCCTATTTTAGAGATTCCCCATTTTAGAGATTCCCCATTTTAGAGATTCCCTATTTTAGAGATTCCCCATTTTAGAGATTCCCCATTTTAGAGATTCCCCGTTCCCCGTTCCCCGTTCCCCGATTCTCCGATTCCCCGTTCCCCGTTCCCCGATTCCCCGATTCCCCGTTCCATATTTTAGAACTAGCCGTGTTCAGCATGTCAATCAAAAATCCCAAAGAAAGGCGAATGTTTTCATTGGCTAGTTCTAAAATAGGGAACGGGGAATCGGGAACGGGGAACGGGGAACGGGGAACGGGGAACGGGGAACGGGGAACGGGGAATCTCTAAAATGAGGAATCTCTAAAATGGGAAATCTCTAAAATAGGGAATCTCTAAAATGGGGAATCTCTAAAATGGGGAATCTCTAAAATAGGGAATCTTAAAAGCATGATACAAGAGTTTTGTGAAGGCAGGAGCTGGTGAAGGCGGCTGTAAGTAAAGCTGTCCGCTTACGATAAACATTTCGCTCAGAAAACTCTGACTGAAATTCAAGATGGCTGCAAACCGTGTTTTGTTTGATATTGTGTGGCAAATCATGCTGTGACACTTAGTGTCTGGTTCATCATAAGTTTGACAATGTGTAAATATCCGGTCTCGATTGCGAAACCGTCACACAAGTAAAAAAAAAATATCCAAAAAAAAAATCACTCTGCTTTCTGTCAAATTGAACAAAGGAAAATCGGATTTCATTTACAGTGGGAAGAGTTTCATTGTAAGTGTTCGTTTAGTACAGGTTTTTAACATTGTGAAATGACAATTTATTCAATGTATTAAAAAAAGTGTGTTGAGATGTTCGCTTAAAAGAGGCAGTTTTTACAGTAAGTATGGGAATAAAAAATTAAATTTTGGGATATCGACAATACAGGTTTGACTGTATTTTGTTCTTCCACAAAACTTCACTATAGTTTCGGGTCTACTTAAAGATTGGTTTTCATATGTCGGGAAAATCCCGGACGATCGGGGATTTTGCTGTTCCCGACCGTCCCAGATTTTGCCGATATGTCGGGAACATCGCCGACCATCGCTGAAATCTGGGACGCGTCTGGAAAATAGAAACGCTCCTGATTTGACCCCGACCATCCCAGATGATCGGGGACGTCTACTATTTCATGTTTTCATAAGTCGGCAAAATCTGGGACGGTCAGGAAGTAGCGAAATCCCCGATCGTCTGGGATTCTCCCGACATATGAAAACCAACTTATGATTCGATAGTGAACATTCATCGCACGTGCCCGATCACTTTCGGCGCGGTCGCACGAAGGAATTTGTTATCCTAGGAAGTCGAATTTTTCGCATGGGTGTCTGTAAAACCGGGAATCGACCCGGAACACCCCGGAACACACACGGAACACCCCGGAAGACACCCGGCACACCCCGGAACACCCCAGAACACCCCAGGAATACCACCGGAACATCCCGGAACATTCCAGAACACCGTCGGAACCTAACCGGAACACCCTGGAACCCACTAAAAATAAAAATAAATTAAAGGCTCCTTTGAAAAAGAATCTGCACACCTTTGGACCCTCCCCTCTCCTAGGCGTTTTGCTCCATGGACCCCCAACCCACTGCGTCCAACTCCCGCCCCAATAAACGACTTTTATTCGGAATTCGTTTGACCTCACATTTTAAGAAACCATGCAAAATTGGCCGGTGAAACTTATGCGACAAAATGTTCTTTTCGCGAACCGTAGTACGCGGCCTTTATTTGTGTTGTCACGCAACGCTCTCCTGCACAAAAAAAACGAGAAATTCAAGCAAGTAACGATGGACGATAATCCTCTAGTGATCTGGTCGGTTTAACAAGTGAAAATATAGTATACATGTAAAAGCAAAGACCGATACAACGTAGGTAGAAATTTAGAGACGTACTATATTTCGGCTGCCCAAGCCAGCCTTCTTCTTCTTCGTTGTACCTGAAGAAAGCTGGTTTGGCCAGTCTTTGCTTCTATACTACAAAAAACGGCTGCGTAAGAGACAGTAGAAAAAAAAAAACACTGGGGCTTGTGTCTGGATTTTATCAACGATTTATGTTTTCGAAAAAATGAAAATTCCAAAATGGACCTCTGGCGAGAGGTTTCGCCTGAAAAGTGAGCACAGTTGCTTCTGCGACTTGAAGCGGTGCACAGTAACTTTTTTCCGTCTTGAGGCTGTGCAATATCTTTTTTTTTGAGATTTTTCCATACTTTTCTTTAATTTTAATTTTAAAAAAATATTGAACTGAGTCAGTGTGTGAAAACTTACCGCAACATTGCGTTACGCGTTAGCATTTCTTATTCACGGGTTGGCTCATAGGAGCCTTTGATACTTTTTGGAATTCCCAGATTTTCGAAAACGTAATTCGTTAAAAAGAACAGACACAAATCCCAGTGTTTTTTAACGCATCGTCCAGGGTTCACTTAGTATCCTGCGCAGCCGTTATTTGTGCAGGATCAGGAGAGTTGCGTGACGACACAAACAACCGCTGCGGAGACTACAATTTTTGTCGCATAAGTTTTACGGTCCAATCTTAAAATGTGAGGTGATGTGAATCCCCAATAAAAGTCATTTATTGGAAGGGCCCTTGCAGTTTATTGTATGTTTATTAATGTTCTTGGCTGATTAGGTCTCTTGCAGATTTATGCATACCGTTAGCTCAACCGTTAGCAGCATTATCGTTTGCGGTCCTTTGCAAATTTTACTTTTATTCCATTTATTAGGGACGGAGCATTTCATTTTTGTGGGGGGGGGGGGGGGGGGGGGGGGGAGATTACCCAAAAAAATCCTGAAGAAGAAATTTAAGAGAGAAAAAAAATCGCACAAGAAAGCACGTAAAAAAATTCTTGCAAATAGTGATGCTGAAAAAAATATATATATACTCAGAAGAAATTGCCCCCCCCCCCCCCCCCCCCGCCACAAAAATTAAATGGCCCATCCCTTATTGGACGCAGTGGGTTCGGGGGGTCCGTGGAGCAAAACGCCTAGGAGAGGAGTGGGTCCATTGGTGTGTAGAATATTTTTCAAAGGAGCCTTTGATTTATTTTCATTTTTAGTGTGTTCCAGGGTGTTCCAGTGAGGTTCCGACGGTGTTCCGGGGGTGCTCCGGGGTGTTCCGGTGGTGTTCCGGGGGTGCTCCGGGGTGTTCCGGTGGTGTTCCGGGGGTGTTCCGGGGTGTTCCAGGTAGGTTCCGGGCTGTTCCGGGGTGTTCCGGGTCGATTCCGGTTTTACAGACGCCCCAGGGTATTGGCTTGATCAGCGCCAAGGTCAAAAGAGAAAGAGGGTGCCACAGTAATAGTAAGCGTGCACATGTGTTAAACTTGCATTTATAGTTTTGAATTTTCACGGAGTGACAGTACGAAGAACATTTTCTGGTTTCATTTCATTCGATCCTTTTTTGTACCTGAGCCAGGGCCTAGTTATGCGGACGTTGTTAAAAACGGTGGTTCAAGTAACAGGTTGAAGACACAGAAGAGGCTATTTATAGGATTGCGATTTTACAAATCCAGTTCATGTTTTGAAAAGCCAATTTACTCCATATTTTAAAATAGACCTTTCTCACGCGGCGGCCATGTTGAGTACCAGGGTCTAAACTCGTCCTCAAGTTTTTCGCTGCGAGGCTAGACGCGTAAAACGTTTTGTTTTAGTGCAAGATAAGGGTCTTTGAGTCAGTCCGCCACGCGAGAGCCCACGGTATTACAGTATGATCATATCCGTGGACGCCAAACTTATAAACCTACTTTGTAAGACATATAAATTCGCTGTTTATTTATTTATTTATTTATTTATTTTTGGTATTGTATTGTTATTTTTGGTAATTTGTTGCTACCCACGACTTTTACCTGCATCCGCGACTACGACATTAAGCGCTTCTCATCCAAAACATGAAGGACGAGAACGAGGTCTGGAAAGGGTTCTGCGTGATCCGGATTTAGCCGAAATAGAGTACGTGATTCAGGAATACAAAATAAATCCAGCCGTGCTTCGGAAATACTATATCGACGCGGGATTTGCTTTATCTGTGGCCGTGATTCGTGATTTCCATCTACAAAATTCCGTGAAAATGAAATATTTTATTCTGTATCAATTCACGCTCACATTTTTGTCATGTTTTATAGGTCTCACTGGTTGGGAAAAACGACGGATAAACCGAATTCTGGTTTGACTTTTATAGCGGTAATAAAATATAAACCGTGAATGTCTATGCGAATGTCCAGAGTTTGTTTACTTGAAAAGCTTTCAATTCTGTGGTATTTCTATAATTTCCTGACTACAATAGTTAACCATTAACACTTTAAAATACTTTCCCAGAGTACGTGATTCGGAAAATGACAAAACAAGCTACGTGATTCGGAAATTTACGAAAAAGTAGCCGGGATTCGGGATCCAGATCTCTTCCTCCCCCCCCACCCCCCCCCCCCCCCCCCCCCCCTCCTCCAGACCCTGCAAGAAAGGTATATCCTCCCATCTTGATTTTAGTTGGTTGAACAAGATCAGAAAGGAGGTGCTCCGCCGTCACCCACGATATCTTCAAGTTGAGAAGATGCTGTCCTAGACTGCGAGCAGTCTCTCTTTTTCCGCGAATGTCAGTAGGGACGAACGCGAAAAGCGAATTAGCGCGATGTGCGAGCTGCGAGCTGCAAGCGGCGAAACCGCGAGCCGTGAGTAGCGCGGGCTGGCGCCCGCGCTACTTCGCGCTAATTCACTTTTCGCGTTCGTCCCTACTGACTTTATCGGAAAAAGAGAGACTGCTCGCAGTCTAAACCCGTCCCTGTTTAACCACTGTCTCCACATTGAACTTGGCTATAAAGCCCGGCATGTTCAATAAATGAATATCGATCATTTGAAAAGCAACTGATATATTAATCAAATCACGGGAGGCTTACTGGCGATAAAAAGGAAACTAGACCCCATTTTAGAGATTCCCATTTTAGAGATTCCCCATTCTAGAGATTCCCCATTTTAGAGATTCCCCATTTTAGAGATTCCCTATTTTAGAGATTCCCTATTTTAGAGATTCCCCATTTTAGAGATTCCCCGTTTTAGAGATTCCCCGTTCCCCGTTCCCCGTTCTCCGATTCCCCGTTCCCTATTTTAGAACTAGCCTGTTTTCATTGGCGAAGGTCTTATTTTAGCGCGTTAAGAGATTCCCGCAAGTTTGACTCGGCAAGTTCAATGGCGAGAAATTTTATTCCGAGAGCTGGCGAGAAAGGATTTTTATTAGTGAGCACCTCCAGCTCTCCCCTTCTACTGCCCGACCGTTACGATCAGATCTCCAACAAAGTGTTTCAAAGGGGGCGTGTCCTTACCTTTTATGGGCTCGCGCCGTAATAGTCACTTGTCGCCAAACGCTTATTCTTTGTCTTCTTTTATATAAATATCTGGCGACACGCAGTCTGGCGAACAGAAAAGATGATCTTAAGATTTTTCTGTTTATTACATGTTATTGTAATAAACAAAATCCACTGTGATGTCCACTGCAGTTTGCTCCCGATTTCTCAATTCAACAACAGTAACAGCGAAGACAAAATAGGACTACTTTCTGCGAAACAACTGCGAACTATCCGTACGGATCCGCTCGTTTGTGATTAGAAAAATTTCTAAGTGTCACGAAATGAGTCGCTCGCGTAGTATACTGCAGAGTCTGAGCCAATCAACATCGCTTACCAGAAGCGCTTCGTAACACTAAACGAACATTTAATATTGTGGATCAATAAAAGTGAAGAATAACATCGAAAATTGACGAAAGTGTTGGACTCCCGTACGAATCTAGCAACACAGTTCGAAAGAATTACAGCCTAGGACTCTGAAGACTTCAAGAGTATGCTTTAATCAGACCACTGATCTTCATTATGCTCACTGGTTGACTGTAGCTTTTGTTAGAAAATCAACACGTCGTCAAACTGGATTTCACTTCTGTCATATCGGCTGCCAGCGATTATCGTGATATCACTACGAGAAAAATAATTTAGCATGCCTGGGAAGCCAAAGCAGTGTACGGTGTCAAGCTTTACTGTGCTTTACCGTGTCAAGAAAGCAAAGCTTTACCGTGTCAAGGAAACAAAGCTTTACCGTGTCAAGAAAACAAAGCTTTTGCGTGTTAAGGTGTTTCCCTTCAGTTTCCATGCAGCCGCACCGACCATTTTTAAGCGGCCGTTTAACTAACTTTCCTTTATTGAATTACTATGAAACTTACACAAAATATTGTACAAAGTTTGTAGTTTATAAGAGTGTAACAATTTTAAAAATCGGTTTTAAAATTGCGGAGATAAACGAGAAAAATTGAAATCGCTTGAGTCTAAATTCCGAGCGATTGCGATGGCATCTAGAAAAATCAAAACTATTGCGACAAACTATGACATATGGCAAACAAAATATCTAAAAATTAGAAAAATTTTGTCAAGCCGATTTTGAGTAAATCAGGAGAACATTTCGAACTTGTGATTTTGCATGTGTATGAGCATATCAATAAGTTCCTCAATTAAGCTTACAAAAGTTTAATTTCTCACTCTCAAATTTACGCCAAAATGTGTGTTTAGAGTATGAGATGAAACTATGAAAGTTTGAAAGCGTTTCTCGTTTTAGTTTTGGAGATACGTTTTTCTATAGGAAACCATAGTTTTTTGACTGAGTCATTGATATTGTAGTTTTAGCGCTTTTCTATATATTTCAAAAACCGCGAGATAGATTTTTTTAAAACTTTTTTAGCCGTTTCTTTATAATATGAACAACATTGTCTCGAAGTTTCATCTTGATTGAAACATTGCAACATGGTCAAATAAAATAACAAGAGGCTCCTAGCAGCCTATACTCATGCGCATGCGTAAGTAGGCTGTACCACAATGAAGGGAATGATACTTCTAAGACTTATATATACCAAACATGAACATTGCTAATGTAAGTAGGGTTGTAGGAGACGCTGTCGTGACACTTGAGTAACGCTCTTTTACCGGAAGTGAGAGTAGTCGGAAGTCACTAAACAGGAAGTGTAGTGGAAAAGCTATGAACCGGAAGTGTACAATTTAAAATATGCGTGCATAAATTTGCATGCAAAATCGTGACACATATAATACAAATAATACACTCATGCGCATGCGTACGAAAATTTTATGATATATTTTAAACATGATAAGAAAATGTCCGATATGAAGAAGAGTTACTCCTTTCATTCAGTCATCGTTCCTGCAAACTGCGTTCTTTACTATTGAATGTTTTGCAAATAAAGGCTGTACCACAATGAAGCCAGTGATTGTTCTACGTCTTATATATAGCTAACGTGAACATTAGTAATGTAAGTAGGGTTGTAGGAGATCCTGTCGTGACACTTCAGTAACGCTGTTTTACCGGAGGTGGGAGTAGCCGGAAGTCACTAAACAGGAAGTCTATGAGCCGGAAGTGCCAATTTAAAATATGCATGCATAAATTTGCATGCAAAATCGTGACACCAAAAAAAAAAAATAAGAAAAAAAAAAGAAAACAGAGCCCATTTTATAACTCATGCCGCTACGCGCATGAGTAATTCCTCGCGAAGCGAGGGCCGAAGGCCCGAGCGTAGCGAGGTTAATAAATTTGGCGGCCGAAGGCCGCTCGGGTGCTCGGGTCTCGGGAGCTGAGCCGTGCGCAATCGAGCGAAAAGTTTATATATATATATATATACTGAAGATGTCGTGCAGTTGCCTAGCAACAAAAATCGTGACCGCTGACAATGGCGCGCTCTCATGTTTATTCATGGCGGCGGCCGGGGGTTGGAAGCCTATCCCATAATGTCTCATCACGTGACCTCGCATTTGCCAGTGATCGCCGAGGCAAGCAGTGGCTGTCAAGACACCCTTTTCAAGGCCTCTTGTCTGTCGGTCTTCTTTTGTCAGGATTTGCAATGTTAAGAAAACTTCTCTTGCAACGAACAGATACATGCTTTCGAAAATTTGTTTGAAGGATGACACGACAAACGAAATTTGCGCGCGCTTGAACGCGTAAGCATCCAACTGCTTGTCCACGCATATGACGACACTCTTGCACTGTGTTAACCAAATAAGTGCTCTAAAAAACTGAAAACCTTTGGGAAAAAAGTTCTTCTCTTAATAGCTATTTGTTTTATCCACGGTTTTAGCTAGACACAGTAGTTCTGATGTCAACGACAGGAAAAACTGTAACTGACGCGTACAGCTAGCTTGTACGCGCGATATAGCGCGCGATATAGCGCGCGCATATATTTAATTTTGCTACGTGTTTTGTACTGATTTGAGCTTTCAGCACTTACGCATTTGCCAAGATTTTTTCCGCTATAACCTTTGTTCAAGACGGCTTTTGGAAATACAATGTAACCCTTTTTATACTCATTTACTTGAACTTGCTTCGGTCTAAATTCGTTTTATTCCTCAAAGAATTTTCATATTCAACTCTGCAAACGTGCGCGAATTTCCTAAATCAGCTCGCCGTCAATTCAAAGCATTGACTGAAAGTACCCACACTTTGATGGTTTTATTCAGCTTGAATAAACCTGGACGGATCTGGAGGGATCTGATGTTTTAAGTCGTTATGATATTAAGGAATACGTTATTAATGTTAAAATGCTAGTGATGCTTCGATTAAGAAGGAGGTACAACTGCACTTTCCTGGTATTTTCGGGGATGATCGCCATTTTCCTGCGAGCGGAAAATGATATTTTCTAAGGACGAGAAACGAGGATTAAACTTAGAAATATAAAGGAAATTCTTGCATTGTAGTTCTTTTCTGTTACCAACGAACTATATTCTCTGATTCCCAAGTCTCCCATATTAAAACCATAAAATGAGACTACCGGCAAAATCACCGAAATATGAGATTTCACAAAAAGTTTGTTTATTCGCTTCAAATGTCGCCGGTAACTCGTTGCGTTGCATCATGGGATAGGCTTCCAACCCTCCGTCCCCCCCCCCCCCCGCTCTCGGTGAAACACGACCAATTTCTGATGCAAATGAGAAAGAACAGCAAATACAGCAACGCTGGATTGAACAAGTGGCTTGAAATCCTTTCTCGAGAAGATTAACCACTGAAACTCCGCTGGAGCGAGAACGGCGACTTGAAATTCAACGCGATCAAGCAACGAAGAAACAACGACAGCATCGAGTACAAAGACTTCGAACAGCCTGACCAAATGCCTCCATTAGAATTCTGAATTCTGTTTATAGACGCAACGAGAGCAAACACTGATTACAGGAAAGGCTCAAAGAAGAAGAACGATTAAGCTAGAAATCTAGCTCAAATCACCGCACTTTAATCCGCTCTTTAATGCTCTTCAATTGAAACAACCTACATTTAAAGGCAAGCAATCTTAAGCTTATATACAACCCCTCCATAAATTATTCTTTAATCTACCTTTTTCAAAAAAAAAAAAAGATTTCAAGTAGCTGAACAACTGACACGCAGATCATAAGAGGATATTTTTCAATATAAAAAATTAGTACTCAAACACTGGAAACTATTGTCTTAGTAGCTCTTAGTACATGCTGTAAATTGATCATTATTGATTTTCTCGCATACATTGCTTATGATATTTGCAAAGAATATTTTGCTTCATCTTGAATATTCATGTTTAACTTTTGTAATCAATTTCGTAATTCTCGTGACCTGTATCCTATTAACTCCTGCAATCTCAACCATTCAAGCGAATAGTGAATTGAATTAGCAATTATTTGATACACAGTACATAGAACAACAGCTACAGAAGTATGTAAAGGGAACAGGTTAATTTTGGGAGATAGCACTCACAAACTTCAAAAAGGCCCACATCGCTAAAATTTTGCAGTGCATCCTCCCCCGAGCTTCGCGAGGATCTGCGAGACACGTATTTCTAGTAATAATAACAAGAGGCTCCAGGCAGCCTTTACTCATGCGCATGCGTAAGAAAATTTTATGATATATTTTAAACATGATAAGATGTCCGACATGGAAAAGAGTTTCTCCTTTCATTCAGTCATCGTTCCTGCAAACCACGTTGTTTACTATTGAATGTTGTGGACATGAAAGCTGTACCACAATGAAGCCAGTGATTGTTCTACGTCTTATATATACCTAACGTGAACATTAGTAATGTAGGTAGGGTTGTAGGAGATGCTGTCGTGACACTTCAGTAACGCTGTTTTACCGGAAGTGGGAGTAGCCGGAAGTCACTAAACAGGAAGTCTATGAACCGGAAGTGCCAATTTAAAATATGCCTGCATAAATTTGCATGCAAAATCGTGACACCAAAAAAAAATAATAATAACAAGACGCTGTGGGAGCGTAAACTTGGGCGTCGATGTATTAGACATATTGGAGAATTGTCTTGGGAATCTGCATGCCGTTATTGTAATAAAGTTTGAATGAAACATAAATTTAATCAAAGTTAACGACAGAAGTGATAATTTAGGAGGAGAGAAACAAATTTAGCCCTTTGAAATATATTTTTTCAGTTGAGGTAAAAATGTTTCAATTTGCATAATGTGAAAGTAATTTGAAACCTTTCCAGTAACGCATAACGCAGCTGTTTCATAAAACATCTCGCAATCACACACGAAAATATATCCAGTTTTTATTCCTCTGTATCCGAGACACAGAAAAGAAAATTAAATGAAAAAGTGATCGCTTTAAGGTTATTTTCGCCCGAGAAACTAACTAGCTAGCGGAAGCAAAACTCGCAAGAAACGTCTCGCAAGACACCGCGTGCATTGTTTACATCTTCTCTCGGCGGTGAATTTTTGCACCCAAAGTTTCAGTTGGCTGTTTTGTTCCTTCAACTTCACGAAATCAAAATTAATGAAAAGCAAACAACCGAAAGAAGTGAAATTTATTGGGATTCCTACCACGCTTATATTTCTTCCTTCGCTGTCCACTGTTCACTTCTTATTAAATAAGCGCTATGTATGTATTCGTCTAAATTATCTTCTTCATGTTCGTTTAAACATGTTTTAGCGGGTTTCCGTCATGAAGGTATCGTAGAATTAAATCGCGAGTGCCAAATACTTTCGCAGTGTCTTCTTGAGTAATTTCCTTACGCATATTGAATATGAAACTGTTAGATGCAACAGAGAAAACACAACTCGCACTTTGTGACGTTCGCCTCGCATCAACAAACAGGTGTACTCGAGAGAAATTTGCAAACGTTAATCAAAGTACTTCAAAGTTAAGGTTGTCATTTTTACTGTTTATTAAAAGTTTCATATATTAACAATACACTGTCAACTCACTAAACGTTTTGAAAGTTTACTAAAAAAGTTCTAAGCGTTTGAAAACTATGAACCGCAGAACTGTCGGCGCCATTTGCCAACACAATTTTGCTCAGGCACGAAGCGTTTTGATCAGTTTTCAACGATCGAAAAAAGCTCGTTATTTTGAGCCGGAAAGATGAAAAGATAGTTACATAAACTAATTATTTTATACATCCTTGCCCACGTTTCCAATTAATACTAAATGAATCCCACCAAATAAAACGAAAAACGCCTCGGACGTGTGATCGCGGTGAAGGTTTGAACAATCCCGCCATCCCCAGAGTTGCGCAATACTGCACATTTGTGGACGACCAAACTGCATTTTAATACTTGGTCGCTACGCCCAAGTAATAATAAAAAAAAGAAAAACAGAGCCCATTTTATAACTCATGCCGCTACGCGCATGAGTAAAAATAACAAGAAAAACGGAGCCGAAACCTTACCTCATGCCGCTACGCGCATGAGTAATAAAGCTCACCCAAAACGCGATTGAGACTTTGTTGAAGGCGCACAAAGACGCTTTAACTAATTAATTCAGTTGAAGCGCAACGCATTTCTGCGTGACCATCATGTTTTCCGAAGTAACCTTAGGGGCTGTGTTCCACGTTATTTTTATCAGTCCCACGAATTTCAGTGGGACGTTTATTTGAAAGCAGGTTTTTTATTCGCATTTGACGTGCACTGGACTCTCTCGACATTTTTAATTGTAGGGAAAAGAAAGAAGTCATTGCGATTTGCATAATTCTCAACACGCAGAAATGCGTTACACTTCACCTGAATTAATTAAAGCGTCCCTGCGACGTGCGCCTTCAACCGTGCAATCAAAGCACAAAGTCTCAATCGCGTTTTAGGTGAACTTTATTATTTTATTTGACCATGTTGCAATGTTTCAATCAAGATGAAACTTTGAGACAATGTTGTTCATATTATAAATAAATGACCATAAAAGTTTAAAAAAAATCTATCTCGCGGTTTTTGAAATATGTAGAAAAGTGCTAAAACTACAATATCAAGGACTCAGTCAAAAAACTACGGTTTCCTACAGAAAATCGAATCTCCAAAACTAAAACGAGAAACGCTTTCAAACTTTCATAGTTTCATCTCATACTCTAAACACGCATTTTGGCGTAAATTTGAGATTGAGAAATTAAACTTTTTATAAGCTTAATTGAGGAATTTGTAGATGTGCTCATACACATGCAAAATCAAAAGTTCGAGATGTTTTTCTGATTTACTCAAAATCGGCTTGACAAAATTTTCTAATTTTTAGATATTTTGTTTGCCCTATGTCATAATTTATCGTAATAGTTTTGATTTTTCTAGATGCCATCGCAATCGCTCGGAATTTAGACTCAAGCGATTTCAACTTTTCTCGTTTATCTCCGCAATTTTAAAACCGATTTTTAAAATTGTTACACTCTTATAAACTTCAAACTTTGTACAATATTTTGTGCAAGTTTCATTCTAATTTAATAAAGGAAAGTTAGTTAAACGGCCGCTCAAAAACGGTCGGTGCGGCTACACGGAAACTGGAGGGAAACACCTTAAGCAGGTAAGAACAATAGTGACTAACACAAAACACGGTAACTTTTGCTTTTCTTTTTAAATATGCGCATATCAGAACTCTTGACACGATTAGCGTGTCGTGTCACAACGTGCTAAACTACCGTGTGCGTGTCATCACCTTAGTACATGAAATCCTGTGGAGGGTCACATATGATAGAAGTACTTTATCCTTGACATATTATATGAAGCTTGCAATGCAGGGCACGACACTTCGTGCTCTCAAAGTCAAACTTAAATGAGCTTGTTTCGCAGCCAAACCATCTTGAATCGTGTACCTTTCAACAGATAGATAGAAATAAAAAGAATGGCCACTTTTAATAAGTAGTATTGAAGAGGCTCAGTCGCTGAAACAAACTCAAAAATCTGAGAGCCATTTTGCCCTAAACTTATGGCACCAAACTAAAAATCACTTATGCCATTATTCGGTTTGCTAACTCAAAAAATAAAAAAAACGCTACACTTCCTTTGTCGTTTTTGCATGATAACTACTAGCCCCTTAATTTGTCTTTCAAATTAACCTTACCATGTTTCGCATTAACGAGATGGCTCTTAGAGCCCTTTGATTTCAGCTTTAAATTTGTCTCCAATTCCAGAAACATTTTGGAATTGAAATCTTTTTTTTTAATGCTTCTGAATTATGATATGACGCAGTGCAAGCCAAGAAATATTCCGTTGCATAGTTCAAGAAATAATTGTTAATCACTTACTAGTTTTTAACAAACGTTTTTCTGAAGAAGACAACGCAAAGTGTCGTGACATAACCTATGATTTGATAAAGTTGAAACGCAGACAACAATTCATTGGGGATTTTCCTTTTTCTATTGTCATTAAGAACATTCTAATTCCCTCTTCAAATTCAACATTGTATTTCTTTTATAACTTATCAAGTACTCGACTAGAACATTGCAAAACAGAAAAGGCAATAAAAATCCAAAAAGGCAGCCAAATATTTCTCTTTTAATTTGGGACCAAAATAACTATTATTCAGACATACTTAAGTGGCACTGCATGTTCACGCAAATCGATTACTATCAACCTATATGAACCCTGTGTTTTCCATGTTGCCCAAGATTTCGCAGGGCTAAAGTACTGTACTTTCTTATAGTTATAGTAAAATTAATAATGCAATACTCAGATCGTGATCTTCAATCTACTTTCGCGGCTTTTCCTGGAAGGCAGAAGTTGAGATCAAATACAAATCATCGGGATCTGATCGTTTTGTCAGGACTTTTCCTTCAAGACTGCATGCATCAGCCGGATGAGAAAGAAATGGGAAACAAAGGAACCACAGACGCAAAATGTATTGAGGTTTGCAAACCTCCTAAACGCATTCCGACAAAGCCAATACAGCAAACTGTTGTGTGCAAGTTTCGGACGATCAAAATACAGATTTTAAAAATTTCGTATCACGCAATTCATCGAAACGTTTTTACACCATACCTAACTATCTTAATGTGTTGAAAATTGCGTTTGTACACGTACCTGTATTTCTGTCAGGCAACGCTGAACATTGCTGCGACTACGCAGGTCGAAATCTTTTCCTTCACTGATTCAAACCCAGGCGAGAAATTGCGTGAAGATAGAGCGACTGCTTGTTGACGAAATAACTGAAATGTACACCGCCTCTCTTGTGCAATCATATGATTCATCTGTTATCACTTCAAACCCGCGCGAGTATAGCACGCGAGTTTCCACGATAACGACTTTCCAGCCTGCTGTTTCTACAATTTGTAAATGTAAAAGAAATGCAAATGTTGCTTATAATGGACGAGCACTTAGCTATTCAGCCGAGGAGTTGAACTCGGGTCTACCGTGAAACAACTTCATCTAGTGGTCAGAGCGAGACTTGAACTCGGGAGAGTTGTAGCGTTACACGAGCCGACCGCGAGCCCGAGTCAACCACGAGTCACGAGTCAACCTCGAGTCAAGCCCAAATGTTGGATTTTTTTTCCATTTTTGTTTCATGGCCACAGAAAAGCAACTAACAGTCTGAAGGAATTTGACATGAATATTCTACTTTCCTAATGAGTCTAATGGCCCTGATGTAATAATTGTCCGCTTCGTGACCAATGATACACGATCGTTGATAGTGTACGCTACGGTTGCCGATAAAAAAGGTCCTCGGTTAAAAGAGTCGGTGTAAACTTAATGCAAAAACTGTTCTGTTGGATTCGATGCATTTCAGGCAACAAAAAGCACATACATTCATCGCGCCTCGCGGTTTCATCAAACTTGAATGCGCGGCACAGGCGGCCCAAGCTCACTATCAGATAACCGGGACGTGACCTTTGCTTTATGAGCGGTATTGTGTTACAAAGATTCGATTAATATAGGTTTTGTATGGGAATGCAACGTTTTTATTTTAAAACCTAAAAATTCGAATGTTTTGTGAATGTTTTGCGAGTGGAACACCGAAATAACGATAACTCGCCGAAATCGCGTTAAATCGCCCCAAGGAGCAGGCAAATAACAAAGAATACAACACAGCAACAGGGTAAGTTAATTTTGTTCACAAAACATTCGAATTTTTAAGTTTTAAAACAAAAACGTTGCATTCCCATACAAACCTTTATAAATGGAATCTTTGTAACACAATACCGCTCATAAAGCAAGGGTCACGTCCCGGTTATCTGATAGTGAGCTTGGGCCACCTGTGTGCGTGGCATGTGTAAATATATACACCTTGAAAGTCTCGAAATTTGATCCGCTCTTACACATACCCGCATTAGAATTCTAGATAAAGCGATATAAGGGATGGACCATTAGAAAAGTGATGGGGGGGGGGGGGGGGGGTGGGAACTTTGGGAGAGGCAAGAAATTTTTTTTTTGTCCACCTAAGGTGGAAATCTTTTTTTTTTTTTTTTTTCACTCGATGGCTGGAATATATATATTTTTTTAATAGTTTATTTTTTAATTGTCCTTGGGCATATTTTTTTTTTTTTTTTTTTTTGCGATAATACGT
Source organism: Cladopsammia gracilis (assembly GCA_022457155.1). Lineage (NCBI taxonomy): Eukaryota > Metazoa > Cnidaria > Anthozoa > Scleractinia > Dendrophylliidae > Cladopsammia > Cladopsammia gracilis. The sequence goes on along the minus strand of JAJGOT010000170.1, from coordinate 615,051 downwards.
GGGAATTTTTTTTCCTTAATAATTTACTGGGGAAATTTTTTTTGCTTTTGCCCCCCCCCCCCCCCCCCCCCCACCCCCCATCACTTTTCTAATGGTCCATCCCTAAAGTACATTTTTATCGCAGCCGGCGAAACTACGTTTTATTTCTACTGTTGGGCTTTTTCGTTTTACCTAAATTCTGACCTAAATTCAAGAGTCATTTGTTAAAGCGAAAAGAAAGGCTTTATAGTACTGTTTAATCTGTTGCGTGATTTCCTGACAGAGATTTGGGGTCACGACAGAAGTCATAACAGAGGTTCGATCTTTAATAACGCAATTGCTGTCTTCAGTGTGTCTTGGGAGCCCCTAATATTTTTACAGAAACCAGAGCTGCTACCAGGTTTTGTAGTCAGTAACGGCTATTACAACGGAATATTTCTTTGCGGTCTTCATTTCCCCGAAATATTTTCAGCTACAAAGACCTGCAACAACACTGAGAATCTACCTCCCCCGGGGGGGGAGGTACTCTGTATATTTTTGGGTGGGGGTGTGCTACTGGGACTCTGAAACCCTTATCCTATACCAAACCATATTAAGCTGCTTTTGCAACCCTATACTAGACTAGACACCGAAAATCCCTACCCTATCACAGACTTGCTATTTTTAGAACTGTATCACCATAACAGTCATTTATACGCTAATTAAAACAATATCTTACAACGTCACATTTTCTTTCTCTTCCGAGTTTCAATTCCTATTCTTGACTTAATTCTTTATACCACTGATCAGTTTCCCAGCAAATGATACCCTATTCTAGACTAAAACTCTCTGATTTCTATGCTTGAAAACCATACCCTTTTAAGCTGATGGAAATACCGTGTATAAATAAAGTTATCTTATCTTATCTTATCTTATCTTCACATCGGCACATACCCGTATAGCTTATATATGAGAGTACCCCCCCCCCCCCCCCCCTGGGGGAATCTACCCACGGAAGTCGATTTGTACTGATTCAGTTCAGGACACTGAAACAGTTGGGCCGCACTGTAAGCTTATTGAAACTTGCCCAAACAGAGACGGCTAGTTTGTTGCACTGAGCCTTCACTGAGCCTTCTTCGTGTTTTGCGTATTGGAGCGCACGCGGACGACCAAACCAGTAACGAGATAAATGACTTTCTCAAAAGATCCTTCGAGTGTTTATCCCGGCGAGTGCGTTTAGAAACGGGAAGAAAATTGGCGAGTTAAGCGAGCCAAGCACGTAGATCAAGGGCTATAAACATTCAGTTCACAAGTGATGATAATTATTCAGAGCATCAGAAGAGTGCGATAAGTGCTAAATCGAAGAATAGTACAATAATAATCGCACTTTTTACATATGTAAATGAAATATTGGCAGTCCACTAATTATTACATCAGGGCCATTAGGAAAGTAAAATTATTCATGTCCATTTCCTACAGACAGTTAGTTGCTTTTCTGTGGCCATGAAACTCAAAAATGGAAAAAAATCCAACATTTGGGCTTGACTCGAGGTTGACTCGTGACTCGAGGTTGACTCGGGCTCGCGGTCGGCTCGTGTAACGCTACAACTCAACTCGGGACCTCCGGATTTTAAGTCCGACACCCTAACCACTCGAACACGCGCGCTGCCTCAACAAGAACTCTATTGGAACTATTGGAGTTTTTAGCAACCCTTTCGTGGAAGGATGAACCTCTATCACAGTCTTTTATCATCTTCTGCTTCGAACCATTTTTTAGATCAACGTGAAATTTTCACCACTAACTAGTTTTGAATTGAAGTTTGGCAAGATATATGGTCTGGTAAAATCGATATTACCATGGCGACGATAAACAAGAAACTTAGAAATCAGTAAAAGTGAAATTTAGCGCGTTTAAGATTTCGCATTGAAAATCTCACATAGACATCTTAAAATATGGTATGTGGTATATATATATATTTTGCAAGAATAAAAAATTCTGTATGTCTACATCTGAATTCAAATAAATCGCAATAACATTTCAAACCCTATTCTCACTGGGGATACACGCACAAAAAGCCTAATATATACAATCATGTACTTCTTTACATTCCCAACGTGACCCGTGGGAATGCGCGGCATAACCCTAGACCTCCTCCCTTTATATATAAGCCGCCCGCTTCATAATTCAGCCTAGTTCAGTAAAGTTCAGGTCGGGACCCGTGCAAGACGATAACTTTTTACCATGGCCATGCATCGCTGCGCCCGCCTTTTTCTATTACGGCGAGAGTTCCCGTAGCTCCTTTACACCCCGAAGTTCAAGCAGCTTTCAACCCAGCTCCGCAACAGCAAGACAGCAAGACAGCAAGACAGCAAGACACGCAATTTATTGCTCAACAAGCACAACCACAACCGCAAAACCAGCTTGCACAGCCAGAGTTGGTACGTTCCGTATAAATCTTTTACACCTTGTACTCCCATTTTCACGAACTTTTTATTAGCTCGATTTTCGGCAACGGGGGTGACTTCGCTCGACTTTGCTCTGCTTGTTACTAGTTTCTTTATAGCGACAGGTGTGACCTCGCTTAGATTTAATTTGTTTCTAGTTTGTTTTGAAACGACTGGGGTGGTCTCGCTTGAAATTTGTTACTAGTCTGTTTTAAAGCGACCGGACTGGGATGACCTCGCTTGAATTTGTTCTAGCTTGTTTTGAAGCGACTGGGGTGACCTCGCTTGAACTTTGTTACTAGTTTCTTTTAAGCGACTAAAATGACCTCTCTTAAACTGTCCTAATTTGTTTCCGAAGCGACTGGGGTGACCTCGCTTAAAATTGTTCTAGTTTGTTTGAAGCGACTGGGGTGACCTCGCTTGAATTTGTGAATTTGTTACTAGTTTGTTTTGAAGCGACTGGGGTGACCTGCTGACCTCGTTTGAATTTGTTCTAATTTGTTTTGAAGCGACTGGGTTGACCTCGCTTAAAATTGTTCTTGTTTGTTTGAAGCGACTGGGGTGACCTCGCTTGAATTTGTTACTAGTTTTTTTTTGATGCGACTGGGGGTGACCTCGCTTGAATCTGTTCCAATTTGTTTTGAAGCGACTGCGACCTCGCTTTAAATTGTTCTAGTTGGTTTTGAAGCGACTGGGATGACCTCGCTTGAATTTGTTATTAGTTTGTTTTGAAGCGACTGGGATGACCTCGCTTAAAATTGTTCTAGTTTTGTTTTGAAGCGTCTGGGATGACCTCGCTGGAATTTGTTCTAATTTGTTTTGAAGCGACTGGGGTGACCACACTTAAAATTGTTCTAGTTCGTTTTGAAGCGACTGGGGTGACCTCGCTTGAATTTGTTACTAGTTTGTTTTGAAGCGACTGGGGTGACCTCGTTTGAATTTATTACTAGTTTGTTTTGAAGCGGCTGGGTGACCTCGCTTGAATTTGTTACTAGTTCGTTTTGAAGCGACTGGGTGCCCTCGTTTGAATTTGTTACTAGTTTGTTTTGAAGCGACTGGGTGACCTCGTTTGAATTTGTTACTAGTTTGTTTTGAAGCGACTGGGGTGACCTCGTTTGATTTTGTTCTACTTTGTTTTGAAGTGACGGGATGACCTCGCTTTTATTGTAGACCTCCCAAGTCTCACGCCTTAGTCGTGAGTCTCACGCCTGCGAGTCCAAAACTCCGATCTCACGCCTACTCACGCCTATGGTGCAATTTCTCACGCCTAATTACAGATTTGGGCTATGAGCCTTAACTGATCGCATGATCAAATTTTTAATATAGTTACGTTCATGAAAATATGGCACTTTTTTGTAGGTTTTTATCGTTCTGAACGTTACAATTAAGGAGGTCTGATGTCCATTTCAATTTCCGAATTCTTCGGAACATCTTCGGACATCTTCGGAATAGATCGGGTTTCCTTCGGATTCGGTCGGGTCGCCTTCGGAAATCCTGGCACTCCTACCGGAAAATTCTCACGCCTATCACTCGGAAAAAGTTGGCAGGTATATTATTGTTCTAGTTTGTTTTGAAGCGACTGGGATGACCTCGCTTGAAAAGATGGTTTGCTGGCCGCTTAATAGAGGTAAAAATACAATAAATACTAAACTTGCAACAGCAAAAAGGTGGCCGCGGCCGTTCAATAGAGGTGGCCGTTGAATGGAGGTATCGAATACAGCACTTTACTGACAAATAATTCGGGACTTTGGAAAGTGGCCGCTTAATAGGTGGCCGCTTAATAGAGGTCCGACTGTAGTTTGTTTTGAAGCGACTGGGGTGACCTCGCTTGAATTTGTTCTTGTCTGTTTTGAAGCGACTGGGATGACCTCGCTTGATTTTGTTCCCGTTTGTTTTGAAGCGACGGGGTGACCTCGCTTGAATTTGTTGCTAGTTTCTCTGAAGCGGCTGGGTGACCTTTTTTAAAATGTGTTCATTTATCATTGTTCTCAATTTCCACCAACGTATCACCGTTCCCCAGCCCACTCCGCCCGTTGCGAAGCCTCCCTGATGGGGTTATCTAATACCCTTCATTACCCGGTCCCTGGACGGGGTATTTCGGGGTTGCTTCGCTCGGGCGTTCACCCTTCCGTCAGTTCACCTTCGTTTTAGCTTTTCTCTCTCCCCTTTCCTCCCCGTTTTTTATTCATTCATGTTATCCTGTTTGTAGCCACCCCTCAAGTGTAAAGACATCAAACTTCGCACCAAATAACTACTCCCCAGAACCAAGTGTTCTCAACGGGTCAACTGGAAGGGTGACCGCCCGAGCGTTGCGGCCCTGTTACCCTCGTCCAAAATGGTGTCCCAACTATGACCTTATGCTCCGGGATCACAACCGTCTTACGGCGGGAGAGATCCACAATCACCTCCCTCGTTGAGAAGAGCCAAAACTAGGAAAAAATTTCAATTCTTCTTACCAGAGGTTAACTGCAAGAACAGGCTATGGTTAGAACTAGCGCCCCCCCCCCCCAACCCAACACACACACACACACACACACACACACACACACACACACACACACACACACACACAAAAAAAACCACCCTTATATTTCTCCATACGTTTTCACAATTATATAGTTTTTCTTGAGACCGCTCCTCAGATCTGGGAAGGATAATGCTAGAAGTCTTTTCTTCCCCGACGACAAGCCAGGGATTTTATTCAGGCCAAGCTGATGGGTTGCTCAGCATGCGTTCGATCTTGCCAAATTAGTTTGTTGCAACGCGCGATCGTATCTCACCGAATTTTATTGTTGTGACATGTCTGCCTTGCTATTAGTTTGCTAAAACGCGCGAGTCTGTCTCGCCGAATTTTGTTGTCATGGCCACTTTCAGTGGTCGGTTGCTATGAGGAATCCTCCCGTTGCTAACCAAGAGGTCACGTGACGTCGCTATCGCCATTTGCAGAGCAACAATTGTTTACGCCAAAAAGAAATTTCAGTGGCTTGTATTTGGAAGAATAATGCTTTCTAGAGTACACTTTTAGAACTAGACTAACTTCTGCAAAGTGAATTATTTAGCAAAATCGTTTCCATCGTATCGACTCAAAATATAATCTATTTGTGACCTTCTCTTGTAATGAAAAGTCCAGATGAATGGGACAATTTGCGATTTCCCATTGTAGTGCATGGACCTAATCACACGACCGTCTTGTGTTATCTTTTCGAAGTACCGCTTTGACAGAAAATTCCCCCCTGAAAGTCACCTGGGTTTAATATCATATATTTGCCGCTGGTTTAGCCCTTGTTATCCTCTCTCCATTGTCCGTGCTCCCTCTGTATCCTCTGTAAACCGAAACCCAAAGGTGTTTGTAAATTTCAAATGGCATTAATAACATTGGAGGACTTGACAGCCCAGTTATTGTCTTGGGAGAAATAGAAATTCCCACGTTCCCTAAATGAAACTATACAATATTGGCCATACTAGCTCGAGCATATTTCCCGTCAGCAGCTCTGAACTGCTGCAACATCGGGTCCATATATCTCGTATAGCATAACAACGACTGTAACGGTTGACAGAGCTGGGTCTCTTTTCGGCAAATCGTACTAATTTTATCTACTCTTTCTCTATGGAGAACTTTAATTGCACTTGTTTCTATTACAAAACGGACCCTCTTGTTATTTCATGCTCTATAACTCTATACCTAGAGCACTTAGATTTTTTGAAAGGCAGTTCACTTCAACTGAGATCTACCGCTGATACTTTTTGCGCCAGCAGGCTTTGAAGTTGCGGAAGGAAAACCCATACCAACCGATCTCCGTGTTTGTCTTGTACCATTATTTTGCGCAACTCGCGAGCCTGTGTTGTCGAGTTTCCTTGTTGAAGCCGGTTTGTCTTGCTTAAATTGTTTGTTTCAACGCTCGAGTTTGTCCGTAAGGGCTTGCTTTTGCCGCTTGAGTTCTGAGTTATGGGGGGAGGTACCGCCTTCCCCTCGGAAGGCGACATCGCACCCTCTTCGTATATGTTTAGCCCCTCGAACCATGGCTATCGGGGAGTAGTTGCCGAGGGCCGATTCTCCCATATCTTACACATCTTGGTCCTATTGGCTTTGTGTGCGGGTATACCTGGTGGGAATATATTACTATTCTCACTGGGGATACACGCACAAAAAGCCTAATATATACAATCATGTACTTCTTTACATTCCCAGCGTGACCCGTGGGAATGCGCGGCATAACCCTAGACCTCCTCCCTTTATATATAAGCCGCCCGCTTCATAATTCAGCCTAGTTCAGTAAAGTTCAGGTCGGGACCCGTGCAAGACGATAAGGCCCCACCCTCCTCCCCGCAGCGATGGAACTTATTCTCTCCAGGTCTACCAGCTCGCAAAGCCTCGGGCCGATTCTCCCATATCTTACACATCTTGGTCCTATTGGCTTTGTGTGCGGGTATACCTGGTGGGAATATATTACTATTATGAATTAATTATGAATTAATGAATTAAAGAACGAAAATGAAGCACTGACAAATGACAGAGACCGTGATATCGTTTCCAACCTTTGTAATTAAAATTGCATCATGTATATTAGCCTGTTCCAGGCTCCGAGATAGTGGGGAACGCGCGAAGTAAAAAAAGGGGGAAAATCACGGGAGAACCGGGGAGAGGGCTTTTTTACTTCGCACTATCTCAGAGCCTGGAACAGGCTATTCTCACCGGGGATTCCTTTAAACAATGGCGAAGTTCAACATATTACGTAACTTTAAACCCCAAGAATAGTAGCGTGGGAATGGGTTGCGCAACCTCCGGCACGTTGTTGGCTATATAACCTTATTCTGGTGCGATCAGTCCTTCATAACCTCAAAAGTCCTTTCATGGCGCTCGGGGAGGATTAGTTAAGTACGTTCAAGCCCTCAGTCCTGTATCATCGCTGCGCCACGGTTTTTGTTTTGTTTTCCCCATGGCACATGTCCCAGTCATTCCCGGTAAGTATGCCGTTCGCTTTTCTCTATGTTAGTTCGGGAATTGTACTTTCCCTTGTGGCCCGCAAGCCTTTAAGTTTGTTACTAGCTTGGAGTTTTTCGCTCGCATTCCTGTAGCTTCTTACCTTTTGGCCTTGTTTCGTACAATTTTTTCATTAGCTCATATGTTCACGCTGTGTAATGGAATTTTTTTCACTGAGCGAATGTGTTTGCGCTGTTATGGAATTTTTACTAGCAATAACAATATAAAAATGCACGTGCAGAGGTATTGTTTTCGCTCATTATTCGTATTGTTTTGTGTAGCTCTCGCTAGCAAATTATAACATTATCTCTCACGTTTTAAGTTCAACCTTCTGAAGTGCGGCCGCTCAAAAATAAACTCGGTTATTTCACTTTTTACCGAGTTATTTTAACCGGGTTATTTTTGCGCTGTTGGATGGAATTTTCACGAGCGAATTTGTTTACGCTGTTTAATTAGAACTTTCGCAAGCGAATATGTTTACGCTGTTAGATGGAACTTCCACGAGCGAATATGTTTGCGCTGTTATATGGAACTTTCACGAGCGAATATGTTTCCGCTGTTTAATGGAACTTCCACTAGCGAATGTGTTTACGCTGTTAGACGGAACTTCCACGAGCGAATATGTTTACGCTGTTGTACGGAACTTTCTCGAGCGAATACGTTTACGCTTCTAGATAAAATTTTCACGAGCGAATATGTTTACGCTGTTAGATGGAATTTTCACGAGCGAATATGTTTACGCTGTTATACGGAATTTCAACGAGCCAATATGTTTACGCTGTTACATGGAACTTTCACGAGCGAATATGTTTACGCTGCTGGATGGAATTTTCACGAACGAATTTGTTTACGCTGTTTAATTTGAACTTTCGCAAGCGAATATGTTTACGCTGTTCGATGGAATTTTCACGAGCGAATATGTTTACGATGCTATATGAAACGTTCACGAGCGAATACGTTTTTCGCTGTTATATGGTACTTTTCATCATAAATTTTTTTTCGAGCGAATATGTTTGCGCTGTTTAATGGAATTTTCACGAGCGAATATGTTTACGCTGTTATACGGAACTTCCACGAGCGAGTATGTTTATGCTGTTATATGGAACTTTCACGTTCGAATGTTTGCGCTGTTAGATGGAATTATCACGAGCGAATATGTTTACAATGTTTAATGGAACTTTCACGAGCGAATATGTTTACGCTGTTATACCGAACCTCCCCGAGCGAATATGCTTGCGCTGTTATATGTTATATGTATGTATGTATGGAACTTTCACGAGCGAATATGTTTGCGTTGTTAGATGGAATTTTCACGGGCCGGCGAATCCGTTTACGCTGTTTAATGGAATTTTCACGAGCGAATATGTTTGCGCTGTTAGATGAGCTAATATGTTTACGATGTTTAACGGAATTTGCCCTAGCGAATACGCTCGCGCTGTTATATGGTACTTTTCATGAGCGAATGTGTTCGCGCTGTTTAACGAAAATTTTACAAGCGTATGTGTTTCCGCTGTCGTATGGAGTTTTCACTAGCGTATGTGTTTCTCTTGTTTACGCTGTTATATGGACTTTTTTCTCTCTGGCAACATTGTTTGCGCTGGTAAATGGACCTCTTCTCACAAGCGAATGTGTTTACGCGGTTGTATCAAGTTTTCCCTTGGCGAATATATTCTGCGCCGTTTTACGGACTTTTCACTAGAAAAATTTATTTGCGCTGGTCAGGCGAATTTCATGAACATATATGCTTTCCTTGCTAATTGGATTGTCCACGAGCGAATATGTTTGCGCTGTTAAACGGATTTTTTCATTAGCAAATTTGTCTGGCGGGTCTATGGAGCTCTCGCGAACTAGTGTGGTTACGCTGTTAAAGGGATATTTTCACTAACGGATTTGTTCGCGGTGGTCATGGAATTTGTCGCTAGCACATATGTTTGCGCTATGGAATGGACCCTTTCACTACATAATTTGGCAAGGTATTTTTTTATTTGCGCGGCCTTTCGCAATTTTTCACGGCTGCTTTGTTTTAGCTGTTAATTGGAGTTTCCACAAGAGCATGTTTTTTGCGCTGCTATATGGAATTTCCCGCCAGCAACGCGTTTGCCTGGGGAGCTCTACCAGCTACCTTCGTGGACTTCAATTCTAGTCTGTTTTCTAACGCTGTGTTATCTTTAAGTGTCCGTCTATAGTTTGTATTCTGTCTGTTTCCGTGGGTGACCTTTTTTGCGAAGCTTCCTCGAAGGGATTGTCTAATATCCTTCATTGCTCTGTCCCTGGACGGGGTATTTCGGGGTTGCTTCGCTTTGGGGTTATACCCATCTCTTAGCGGTGTTTCTTTTTATGTTTATTTCCTCAATGCTCGGAATTAGGCTGTGCGCCTACGTTTTGTCTGCTTGCTGGTATTATGTAGGGTTACCCCAAAGCGCGGCGGCCCCGGTGCCCCATTACATCAAGTTTGAATGTTATTGGTTACGGTCTTGGCTAACATGGTACTTTTTGGAAACCAAAACCTTTTTGTGAATGATATACATGAAATAAATCATATATGAACTGCGGAAATGAAATCAAATGAAGAATGATCCTCGCAGTTGTGAACGCAATTTAAGCAATTGCGAAAAGAAGCCTGAAAAAAGTTCAGGACTTCAACGGGGTTCGAACCCGTGACCTCGCGATACCGGTGCGATGCTCTACCAACTGAGTCATCAAGCCACTGACGTTGGGAGCAGGTCATATGTTCCCGTGAAAGGAGTGAATGTGAATGATATACATGAAGAAAATCATATATGAACTGCGGAAATGAAATCAAATGAAGAATGATCCTCGCAGTTGTGAACGCAATTTAAGCAATTGCGAAAAGAAGCCTGAAATAGTGTTCCCGTGAACATATGAACCTACAATTGACCTGCTCCCAACGTCAGTGGCTTCATAGCTCAGTTGGTAAAGCATCGCACCGGTATCGCGAGGTCACGGGGTCGAACCCCGTTGAAGTCCTGAATTTTTTTCAGGCTTCTTTTCGCTATTGCTTAAATTGTGTTCACAACTGCGAGGATCATTCTTCATTTGATTTCATTTCCGCAGTTCATATATGATTTATTTCATATATATCATTTCACAACCTAAACTTGGTTTGCATAAATATGTATTTCAAAAAATACATTTAAAGTCTATAATAAAAAACCTGAATAACTATAATTTGAATGGGCACAATGAAATCGACTGAAACGCATGCTTGAGACTATGGTATTTAAAAAGAGACGAACGGGGTACAAGTTTGAAAACACCAGGTTGGCCAGCCGTTGATACGGATGTGTGATTACTGTTTCTACTGTTGTTATTACCGTATTTTCTCGATTAAACGCTGGGGGCGTTTATTAACAACGGCCTCGCGGACCCGGCGATCACCACCTCCATTCCTACAAAAGACACCATTCTGCCCGAAGATACACAATTGTTGAGTCAACGGAAAAACCGACAAATAAACAATTTCGTTTGCCTTTTTTACAATAGTCTACCTTAGAAGTTTCCCCTCAGAAAAATGAAGACTATTTTCAACAAATACACTAGACTAACATCAAAATTATTTACATTCACACTCATGATTCTGACTTTTATTGATTTGGGAGCTCCTAAATGAGCCCCTAAGTCCTCTATGACTACAATGTCTAACTCCACCATTAGACCTACACGTCTTTCCATACTTTCTCTCAATGTTCTCTATCCTTCCAAGAACCATAACCCATTTCCCGCCAAAAAAATACACCTTCACATATTACCTATAACATCTTTACTATATTTACCTATCAAAGGCGCCCAATCTTTTCCAATTCTTCTTCTTGTTATTTTTTATTAACCTTACGTTCTCTCGCATTAACGAGATGGCTTTAAGAGCCCTTTGATTAGATTGTTCGATTGTGTTTCAAGGAGTTTGATTTCCGAACCCAATCGAACACAATTGTACTCCTGACACCTTTTTGGTTTAATTGCGTTCGATTACCGAATGGCAAAATACGAGGATTATAGCGGAAAAAATAAACGGGTCATGGACGCTGGTGTCACAAACTGTGCAACCTTTCACTTCGCTTGTAATGTTTGGTGGCATGTTTACCCTCGCGTGACTAGTTCACCCACTCGAAAATGTAAATGTGCTATCAGCTGAATGAAGAACAATAAACCATTGTCAATTTCAAATCCTTTTATTTCAGTCACTCCAAAAGCTTTGGCTATCTGTGCTGCCATTCCTTTCATACTGCACGCACATTAATTATGAATTATGGCATTCCGCCTTTTATCCTCACCGCCCCTTTTCAGCAACTAGGCAAACAAGAATTGCACCCAACAGCACGAAAGCTAAATTACACATCATGTTATAGGCCTGTCAGAAGTTTTAAAATGAATCTGCCTCCGTCAGGCTTTAAATAATCTTTCTTGGCCGGTTCCCTCATTTGCAAGCACCAGCACTTGCACTAAATACACGTCCTATATATTTCACACAGCTACTCGCTTTCAAATTCATGATACCGGAGGGTATTCAAATACTATTTAGTTTTCAGATGAAGGAAGTATTATTTTTAAATAATACTTCCTTTGATAATAATACTTCCTTTAAGGGGTGGCTACATCAAAAAACGCAAAAGAAAATTGAGCAAAAAATAACAAATAAGCTGACAATAATGACAATAACTTTAAATGCAAATTCTTGCCGGCGTTTTGCCAGTTTTTCCAATTCTTCACTCATTCCTGCATTCAGCCAAGGAAAGTCTTCCTCAGGAATTTCACATCCGAGAAACTCACACAGCGGTTTCCAGCTTTGTTTTATGTTGTAAACCAACAGCTTCTCCACAGGGAACCCAAACTCTTTATTAGCTATAACATAATCATTTAATTAAAATATTGTTATTTACCTGTTTTCCTGTGTCTTTTTAAGTCGTTTTGGAAGCAATTTGAATCAGAGCGAAGACGGTTGCCAGTTCCACGTTTCAAATATTATCTTGTCTGTCGCTTCGTAAATACGACGCGCCTATTACGTCTCAAGTTTGCAAAATATTCAAAACATCCTAATTCGTCCACAAGACCATGTAAATGTGTTGTTTGCTACTGAGACAAAAACAATAAAATTGTTAATTTCAAATACTTTTATTGAGTTTCAGTCGCCCTTTGGGGCCTCTTAAAATGAGCCCAGTATAACCGGGCTGGCCTGTTTCAGGGCTAAGGATCTAAGGAAATAAAGTATACGCACACACACGGCACGTTAATATATATACATAGCCCAAGCCTAACAGCGTCGCACTTTGAACAAGCTTAACTAAGGTGAAACTTAACTAAGGTGAAAGGTTGGAAGCACAAGAATTAAGATTGACGAACGGGCTATTTTCAATTTTAGCAATTCTCAAAAACAGTATTTAATACGCGACCGTCTGCACAGTACATTCTTATAGACCGTACAAAAGTTCACAAAAACAACTTTTCTCTGTCTAGAATAAATAGTACCACTAGTTTCCGAATAAAATACAGTTTATGTTTGTCAAAAATTGCCCGAGAAACTGATTTGAAAATCAAAAATTGCAAAAATACACAAACATATTTGCATAAGGCGATGCGAGTGAAGATAGAACTGTACTATAAAATCAAATTCTTGTTTTCTTTACATAAAATCGCTTTTCAATCTATCTAATGAATGAACAAACACATAAAAATGGACAACACAATCTTCTTTCGAAAAAATTTATTCAAATCTCCATTAGTTTACGTTTAAAAGCAAAACGCGTACCATTTAATTATAGCTCATCGAGTTCAAGCTTTCTTCGATGAAATTCAAGAGATCGATACAACTAAACTTAGGCACGTTTTAAAATCAATTCTCCAAAACTAACAATAACACTAATGAAAAGTCACTCACAGATTGATATCAACATAAATTCTCATCGAAAACTGTAATCTGTTTTACCTTTAAGTTCCTCGCTTGCTTGGAAATTCAAATCTCCGCTTCTGGTTCTGAAATCCGTAGAAAACAAACATCTCCCGTATTGATAAAAACGTAATACATGAAGTTCCTCGAAGCAAGATTTTATCCCTGAAAGCTCGTCTTTTTCCACTAAAGCGGCTTCTGAGTATACCTTAATTAGTATCCCTGTCTTGAGTAGCAAACCGCGAAAAAATGCAGGAAAATAACGAGTTTAATTCTCCGCTAGACACAAGAAAACAACTAAAGTGTTTACCGAGCTCAAGGCTGTGTGACCGCGCGAAAAACAAAATTGCTAAGATCCCGGATGTTGTCCAACACGGCGGGCGGGCACACACGCGCCCGCGAAACATTCCGCTAGCCATGACCATGAAAAATCACTGCACAGGTTCTATGAGTATGGAGCTGCGCAGCCAGGCCTTCGGCCTGGCAAGTGCTCCGCTATAGCACTCTCACACGCAACTAACCTGACACGGTTATCGTACAGATATGCGCATAAAAAACAATTTAGTTAAGTAGGTGTGCTACCTGCCTTTGTTCGCATTTGTCTAAGGGCCTGGTCGCACTACAGTCAAAAACAAAAATTAGCCCGTGCAAAATGACATAAAAACAAAAACATTCCACAAAAAGTGTGTCTCACCGGAGTGGTTTCTTTTGTTTTCCTCGATTTTTGCATGGGCGGATTTTTGTTTTTGACAGACTGTAGTGCGACCAGGACCTAACACGGTAAAGTTTTGTTTTCACTTTTTAACGCACAAGACTTCTTTGTGCTGTCTGTAAAAGCGGTCCACTGCATTTCGGGTCGGAAAAAGAATTCCATCAAACTTTGCCTAGTAAACTGTTTGAGGGAAAACTCAATGCAATGCTTTTTTTGACACTGCCTCGTAACAAGCAAAAATTCTTTGTTCTTTTAACACGCAAGATCTTTTTGATCCTGTCATAATCGATCATCGTAAAGTTTTATCATGCAATCTCTAAATCAGGAATATTCATACTTTCTCACGGGTGAAAAATATTTGCAATCCGTAGTAGAAGAGCGGAGCTCTCTGAATTATCATATTCTAGAACGCTTTTTTAGCTGGAAATGCATTATAGTGCGCACGCTACAAGTTCCATAATTTCCAGTTACTAATTATATGCATTGCGTGCTCCGATCCAGTGATGGGTATACAGCAGCTATATGTACTGCATATTGCTGGTCCACAATCCGGCTATAAATTAAGTTTTGCAGACAGAGAATATAATAATGAGAGGAAGATTTGTTAAGTTTCTTGACGTTTGAGAAAACCTTTTTATGAAATAATTATTCCATGTTCCTTGATGGCTACTACTACAATTTACATGTAAAAGGGAAGGAGGGCCTCTGTGTAAAAGATGAACGATATCATACTGGCATAGAAAACGGATAGCTTATAATTAGTAAAGTACCAATGATGGCTGATTTGTATGCGTAACAGACGGCGGTAATAAATGAGTTTTCCACGAGCCTAATACACAGGAAGGAAGGTCTCTGGGTAAAATATGAACCGTTTACTATACAATAGGAAAGGCCGTAAGTATTACGTCTCTGCTGCTGAAAAAATCGGTTGAACGTCTACGAAAATTGTATGACATAGAAATTGGTCTAACTGGGATGGCGCGCGTGGGGGCCGGTTTCCATAGGCAATCAAACATCACTATATTTATTCTATCACATATTTACATAACTTGCTCTCCTAAAGTTTGTCCGTTTTATTTACTTTATTTTTTCGTATCATTTTTGTTATTTTGTTTCCTTCTGGTTCCTCGCCTGCTGTAAATTTTTACTTTATTAGGTAATATGGAGGCCAACTAGGAAAACCGAATGGTTAACTTGATCTCCATTCTCAACCATTTGTCTAAAACTAAATAGTAACATTACATTGAA
Source organism: Cladopsammia gracilis (assembly GCA_022457155.1). Taxonomy (NCBI): domain Eukaryota; kingdom Metazoa; phylum Cnidaria; class Anthozoa; order Scleractinia; family Dendrophylliidae; genus Cladopsammia; species Cladopsammia gracilis. The sequence continues at coordinate 599,805 of JAJGOT010000170.1, read as the reverse complement.
AATATACAAAATGTTGTAATCCTTTAATTAGCCAATAAGCTGTGAGGAAAGAAAGTGATTGATTGATTGATTGATTGATTGATTGATTGATTGTGAACAATGAAAACTATATTGAAGCGCCTCGTCTGCTAACTCTCGAGCTCTGCTATGTTACCGCTGAGTGAGTGCAGTGCAGGCACGAGGTGCTCCCAAAGACACTCAGAGAACATCACACGAAAAGACGATTTCGCCCGCGAGTCAATTTTCAGGCAAAGTGACTGTTTATAGGATTTCATCAAAGAAGACTGGGTCTTTCTGCGTGTACTGGTACTCATTGTCTTCTATTGTTTGTGAGGTATTGCACTTTTGGTCTTGTTTTGCATTTGTATTTTTGCCGTTCTTTGTTCCTTTTGTTTTATGTCATCTGTCCTCCGGTACACACAGAAACAACCGAAAGACTGATCTCACCGTGGTTTGGAATTCTGTCTCTTTCTCTTTGCTCAATTTCGTACACTGTCGTAGGCTTTTGGAAACGTGCACTTTTGTCGAATTCATATCATCCCCCAAGCACTCGGATATGTCTACGCCCTCAAAAGCAAGTAGCTTGAGTGGCAAGGACGGCCTCAAGTTCCTCGAGCTCTGTATACTGCTCATAGCCAGAGCAAATGAGCCATCAAAACAACAAAGAATAAACAAAGCTCCAAAGGAAGAAAAGCATTGTTATTTATAAATTCTACCAACGTTACGGCGACATCCAAAACAAAATAACAGAGTGATTCCCAAGTGCAAATTTCTTCACGGATATGACCATTTTCTAAGACGGTTAGACAATGAATGCTCATGTCCTATGGGATATAGCGCCTCTCGCATTAGAAGTGCCACTCGGACTACGCCCTTGTGGCCTTCTATCTATGCTCGAGGCACTATATCCCATAGAACACTTGCATTCATTGTCTAACCCATACTTAAAATTATTTTAGATTCTGGCAGGATTTCAAGCAAACAGAGCTAAAAATCAACAATTGAAACTTTACTAAACTTGATATCCAAGCCAGTTTAAACAAAAAGAAAAGCTTTTGTTTGCAAACCATGTTTTTAGAATAGAACTTTTAAACTTCACCGCATGTGATGCATTATGACAATCATAAAGCCGCGGTTGCAAGAAGCACCAGTTTTTTATCATGTTGAATGAAATCTTTTCTTTAAATTGTTATTGCCTTTGAAATTTGTTTTAAAATGTTTACTGTTTCTTTTTGGAAAAATTGTTTGAAATCCAGTCAGAATTTAAAAAAACGTTAACAGGTTTCCTTTGATTGACGTCCACCAAACAATTTGCTCATGATTTCAAATCGTCTTCGCGCTACGCGCTCGGCCAATTTGAATTACTTGCCCGATTTCTCCCTGAATTGTACTCCACTCAGTCCAGTTACTATAATTACTAATCCTAATTATACTGTTTGTTTTTTCGGAACAAAATAAAGTTCATTCTATATTTTTTGAAATACAGCACAACTTGTTAAAATATCCCATGATACAACACACAAAACAAGGATAATAAGATAGAACTATTCCATTTCATTTATGCTAGCTAAAATGATTAAACCGAAAACCTATAATTTAGCAAACGTGAGAAAAACATTTTCTGCTTCATTCATTCCTCAACCAGCAGAAAACCATGCTTATTGCAGGGCTTTTGTTGAGGTTTGCAATAGCAGGTACCAAATTGTGGATAACAGGGACCACTGAATGGCAGTGTAGCCACCATTTATTGGCATGCAGTGGAAAATCAGGCATTTTAGGCGATTTCTGACAAATTTGGGTCTTTGCTTTAACTGCTATGAAAGAGGCAATATGTTGATACATTTATTTGTGCTGCTTCATAAAGCCTAAATTTAGCATGATCATGAACTCGAAATGAGCTACACAATACAAAATACAGCATGCATAAATAAATAGCCAATAGGAACAAAATAAATCGCGATTTAGTTTCATTTCACTCGTAATAAAGATCAAATAACCCATCAACTTTAGTAGTTATTTATTCAAATATTTTAGCACATTTTCCTAAAAAATAGCCGGGACAAGAAATGAAATAGCCGAGTAAAGGTCCCGGTGTCCCGGCTCTAACAAAAAACCCTGCTTATCGAGTTGTGCTGTATTGTGATCAGTGTTGGTTTTTGAAGTTGTCACAATATTTTTCTTATTCAATAAAGTGTATGGGAATGTTAAGGTTACAGTGTACCTTCAGATCGAAAATTTATCGAAATTTTTTTTGGCCTCAAAATAAAGTTTACAGAATGAACTTTCATCCAAAAAAAAAAAATTATCGAAAAATAGTGAAAATTGACGGAGAAATGACAGTATAACTTTTGTGGGCGGAGTTTGTTTATTACGCGATATGTTTTTTTAAGCGCTGTTTTCTCAAAGTTAATTTTTCGCTTGTTGGGGACACTAGAGCTGTTATACTGGAGACACCCCCGAAGGTACACTGTAACCTTAATTGAGTCATTTCCTGTTTTGTTGTGATATTGACTGACTTGTCAGATGTCATTTTGTTATATTTCCTCTTAGTCTTTGGCTGATCAGCAAATACCTGTTTTTTTTTTTTTGCTGATTGGCTGAATCACACACAGTTGTTTGAAAAATAGTCATGTCTTGTTGTCATTTAGGTGACAAATAAGCGTTCAAGCTATAAATTTTATTTGTGTATGATGGTGCAATTTTTGAAAAAATAATAACAAATGCTCTGGGTCTCAACAATACTGATTGAATAATTTATTGTTGACATTCAAGCTACTCAGTCCTGTAATTGTTTGTATAGATAGATGTTATTTAACTAGTTTGTTCATTACATATTTGGAAAACATTTTTCAAGTTTTTTTCTAAGCTTAACATGGAGAAAGGCAGAGGTTAGCAGATTGGCTAAAACTTGTGAAGCAATGCAAGCCTAAATACAGCACACAAACAGTACACTGTAGCTTCAAAAAAGTGTTTTATGGATGAAAGCTCAGCACATGATAGACAGAGCATGTACACATGTTACAAAGATAAAACAATTTTTTTAACATTTTTTCAGAAGATCTACCTAATTTGAGACCCTGCTAATCACATTGAATTAAATGGAACAAAATTCACATCAAACTAAATGAAACAACCAAGATTGATTTTGTGTGGTCATTGAACAAACTTTTATTCTGAATTTGACTTATGAATGAAATCGAGGGCCACTGTTCGATCTTGTGCAGAAATCAAACTTTCAGCTAAAATATAATAGTGACTGGTCAGTAACGTGCAAACTGTAAGTTTTCCCCTGTCATCAATCAGCAGGTCACTGCAGTTGCCTGCATGCACTGTGATCTGTGGATTTTAATCCACTTTGTTGGTTTCTGTTTTTCAGGGTCCATTGATTATCTACTAAACTAATTTAGATTGAGGGCAGTCAAAAACGCAGATGCTCAGTTCGGATTAAGAGTTTGCGTCTTACTAAAAAACGCAGTGAGTGAGCCGTCAAAAACTGATTCCAAAATGAAATTTGGAATATGACAGAAAAATAAAAAAAATTTAGATTGTCTTGACATACTGTGAGCACTAATACACTTTTTTTTTCGTTGAGTTCAATTTTGCTCAATGCTTTGAGACCAGACAAAATCAAGCTTAATGGAACAATAGCCCTTTTCACGGTTAACCGTTCTCATTTGCATTATGATAAAAATCAACATGATTGTGAGGCAATTTCGGGCAGAAACTACAAAATAGGACTTATTTACGATAGCCGCCATGTTGGTGGCAACACTGATGCAAATAAGCCATGTGCTCTTCGGGTGCAAGACGGCAGGACCGGGTTAAGATTGGAGAAGATGAAGTCGAAGAAGTGGAAGAATTCGTATACCTCGGAGCAACGGTCAGGAAAGATGGTGGTGGAACTGAAGATATTAGGAACCGACTAAATAAAGCAAGAGGGGGGTTCTATAACCTAACAAAGATATGGAGGTTACGGAACATAGGACGCCAAACGAAGATCAAGCTGTTCAAGACGTTAGTACGCCCAGTACTACTCTACGGATGCGAGGCGTGGAAAATGACAAAGGTGGAGGAAAAGAAGATGGACGCATTCCAGTTTGTGTGCCTCAGACGAATCCTCGGAATTCGGTGGCCACAGAGAGTGAGCAACGAGAGGACAGAGGAGATAACATGAATAAACAAGATCAGTGATGAGATCCGCAGGAGACGCTGGAATTGGATCGGGCACGTCTTGAGAAAAGATGCAACCGATAACTGCAGGGTAGCATTAGGGTGGCAACCGGAAGGGAAACGGGCAGTAGGTCGACCAAAGACCACGTGGAGACGAACTGTGGAAAAAGAGCGAAGGGTGGAACAGCTGGAGAGAAGTCAAAGTCATAGCGGAAGACAGAGCGGGTTGGAAAACGTGGGTTGCGGCCTTATGCGCCTCCTGGCGCGGAGAGATCTAAGTGCTAAGTAAGTCTTCGGGTGGCAAACAATGAATAAAAGAAGAATAAATTATTTTCGGATGATCGGTTCTTTCTGACAGTGAAGTATCTTTGTAAAAATCATATTTGAGGGCTAGATGGCAGTTTTGATTTTTTTTATTAGCAGTTTGGAATGGCTGTCACCCATCTGTAGCATCACTTTGAAAAGCCAAAAAACGTATTTGTTTCAATGGAAACCTTAAAATAATGGTTTGAAATCTTCTGAGTTTGAATTGTTTGCCCCCTCAGAAATCACATGGTAAATTTGCATAATAATATTAAAACCAACATGGCGGCTATCATGAATAAGGCCTATTGCCTGAAATTGCCTCGCAACAACATAGATTTTTATTGTAATGCAAACGAGACAGGTTGAGCATGAAAAGGGCTATTGATTTTAATTTAGTAATTGATTGAGTTTGAAAGCAGAATGTTTGATGTGATACAACAGCTTTAAGGACATGCAACAAGAAAAAGGTTTCAAAAGAGTTTTCTTTCAACCCCTTCTTAAGTCAAGTTCTTTTGTAAGTGCTGCATCATAGCAGTCCGTAATAAACAATGTTGACTCCTCTGTGAACTTCTTCATATTGACCAATACGAACTCCGTGAAAAAAGTATGATATTGTGTCCCTCCATGTTATCTGTAGGAAAAAAAATGAACATAACATATGAATATTAACTTAGGGTCAGATAAGAAATGAAAGGCATGATACATTCCCCCTCCCACATCCCTGATGGCATATATTTATTGTAAGGTGCTATAAATATTTTGTGAGCACTCAGTCTTGTCTGAGTGTGGGTCATTAAAAGTGAATTTGGGGAAATTTATAATGTGAGCTAGGGAAGGGCCTTATTCTTTTTTTTTTTTTTTTTTTGTTCAATAATTTAGCACACATATTGAATCTCATGAGCTGGTACTGCAGGGTCAGGAAAACAGGAGTATATTATGTGTATTGTATTGTGTCAAAGTTGAATTTAAATTTAAATTACCCGTCGGGGGGATCTCTATTCCTCATAAGCTCGGCTTCTTGGAGATTTCCCCGCCACAGTCACTCCTCCCAAGTTATGTATAAATTTTAAATTTAATGTTCATTAAGCTTTTTGATGTCGTTTTTTATTCTGCTTGTAATTCATTGTGTGTGACAAAATAAAAATAAATAAAAAATAAATAAAATTGTTTAACAGGCTTTCTAGGAGAAAAATAAAGGTATCAAAGTCTAATATGGGAAATTGTGTACTTTTAAAAGGTAATAACTTTGAATGAAAGTTGAAATAACAAAATCAGATTCAGTAGTGACACAAAAGAGGTTTTGACTGATCACAGAGTTGAGTTGGTAGACACTAAACTTTGTTTTACCACAAGCATTACCTTGCTGTCACGGCAAAGGTACAGAAGTGGTAACAGTCCACATGCCTTGTTGCTGTCAGCATTCTGTGCATGACGACCACTGTTGTTCGCTTTGATTTTGGCAACAGGATGATGTGGCAATTTATTACACTCAAGCAGCTTCACTTTATTTCGGTCCCACTCAAGGCGATGTGTGGGAAAAACGAAAAGACCATGTGCATCCATCCTACGTAAGAGGTCTTCGCTATGGCTTCTGCGTAAATTGTGCCACTGAAATTTCTGTAGCCACTTTACTTGCTCTGGAGTTGTAGAGTATGTGCGCATTGACATCAACACATCTCGTAACTGTTGCTCAGAATCTGCTTGCCGGATGATTTGTGTGAGCTCAGCAGCAGTGTCAAAACCTATCCAAACCAAACGACCATGATTAGATGGAGCACTGCGTGAGTCAGAAATATAGGTCGGTGTGTCGCATACGGGAGGTAGCTGGACATCATCTCCGAGTAAGACAACTACAGGAACGCCTCCACAGGGCTCCTCTGAATTAGCTCCTTTATTCATTCCATAGCGCATGTGCTGTTCCATCCATCCCAGCATGGTACGTCCAAACATAGAACGTTCGTCTCCCACAAGGACCTTAAGATTTTTGCATTTCTCTTGAATCTTCCGAAGAATGGTTCCTGAAGGAACTGTTAACTCACTGCAGGATTTTGCTCCAGTCGGGATTTGAAGAAAGCTGTGAGCAGTGCTACCTTGCACTAGATATGCAGAGTTTCCAGTTGACATGATGACTTGGATGGCATCGTTACTTCCAAATAACTGTCGAACTAAGTGTTGCATGCACTTGATCATGTAGGACTTGCCTGTTCCACCTGTTCCTGAAACAACAAGTCGCAATGGTACATAATCTTGAGGGTGTTCGATGTAGTTCTGCAGGGTCATCAAAACCAGGCTTACTATGGATTTCTGCTCTGTGTAAAGTGTTGATGGGCACACATCTGGTAAAAGCAAGCTTCCATGCTCTGACCTGGTTTGTACAACTTCTTGGATGCGATGCTCGATCCATTTCTTGGCACCATGGTCTTCAGGAAGTTGAAGAGAGGTGCTGCTCCAGTCATATTCTTCTTCGCCATTGTCATATTGGAAATCTTCTTCCACTCCTTCGTAGCATTGATTCTGACCAGCATAAATATCAACCTAATCTGGTTGCTGCACTGCATCTACTGGTTCATTTTCTTTATCGTCATCTTCGTAGATGTCTTCTGCATGCCCCTGTGCCTGACGTTGCGCTTTCAGGACTTGAGCCTTAACAAATGTGGGACAGTCGTCTGTCAGCAGGAATGATTCAAAGCGCTCAATCCATGAGGTCTCATCATCCTTCATTTCTTGAATTGTAAACCAGCTGGGCCAGTGGAGGAGGACCATGGTCCTGCAGTAGTCTTCCTGAAGAGGCCAGGTAGCATGAGTGGCACCACCACTTACAACGGGTACCTTCCCATTCTTTGATGCAAACTTGCACCAAGACCAAAGCTCATCATATGGTCTGGCAAGGTATTTGTCTAATGAACTGCTGGAGGTAGCTGTGTCACCATTACGTTCCAGGCGCCTTGAACCTTTCAGTGATAAGTATGAAAATTGTCGACTGCATCGCCAGAGTGCTAATCCGCTTAGTTCAAACGAGGCCTCGGGACCACTAACATCTCGCCGTCTAACAGTCTTCATTAGCATCCGGGCACAAATCGATCTCCCAGACACCTCGTCAGCTACATCAACAGCATTAAGCATGTCCTTGAAAAGGTCTACAGTTGCCCCTGTTGGTTCATTGCCCTTGCAAGCATATCCGCACACATAGTCAGTGACGCCAATGATTTCATCTGTACTGGGGCTGTCGGAATCAGACTTGGACAATATCAACCTCATGTCACAGTTAGCCCTCCATGCTTGCAGGTGATATTGTGAGTGCTGTATTACACGCGGATGATCTCGTGGTAGCTCAAGGCGAGAAGCTCCATTACGGTCCTTGACAATCTCTGGAGTAGTACGAGGTTCATTTCCGCGGTTAAATTCTGATCCAAATTCCATGCGACACACACGTTCTTTTGGTTGCGAAACCAGGTCCTGGGTGACGAGGAGTTCTCAAACAGTAATCGGAGCAGGCATGAATTCCGACACGATTTACCAACTGCAGATGATCTTCAAGCACTGCATCTTGTGTTGATGCAATATCCATAAGCATCTTGATTAATGGATCTTCTTCATCTGGCAGAGGTTCAGCTGAACCCTCAGGTGGTGGCCAAAATTCCTTCCTTGGCTCTCCATTCTCGTCACTACCAGCTGGATGTGATGCTGTCATGTGAAAGTTTTGTTCTGCCCACTGACTTAGCCGAGAAGTATATTCCTCTGTATCACACCCTTCTTCTGTAGCTTCATGGAGAAGCTGTTGGGGTTCTCTGTCATGTCTCCAGCTCAGCTGATGCCAATGAATTTGTCTACGGGATTTGGCAAATTCATATCGGTACCAGTAGTCAGTAACACCAAACACGGGCTTCGCCACCTTGTCATGGTATGCCTGAGTGCGCATATCAAAGTAACTTACCACAACGTGAGTGTTCTCTTGAACTGCCTTGAACCGTGCATTGCTGTCTTCTTGCAGATCAACTGTTTTACCAGTGGTCTGTACAATGTACTGCTCCAGAAGTCTTCTAAGGGGAGGGAAGTCGAATTCTGCACAGCTTCCAGTCATGAAAAATGATGGCAGTCCAAGCTTTTCATTGACCATAAACTGTATGAAAGCTCGAAGCTCTCTGCCTCTTTGTTCCCAATACTGTGAGGTGCCACGGAGACTTGCACCAAAGTACAGTAGCCTGTTCACAACAGTAGTGTCACCCCTGGCAAAACGTTCTTGCAGGTCGGCCACAGTGATGTGTGGGTCTCCAAGTTGTTGATCAACAAAGTATCTGCTCTGTTCTAGCGCACTTTTCCTCATGATCATGTTGTGCACGACAAATTTCCATACTTTGTGCTTGGCAAACCGCCCATCTTGGTACCAAAACAAATGTTCTGCCCACTTGTGAAGACATGTACACGTTCTTGGACGGTTTATATGAAAATCGCCCTGACCAGTTGGGAACAAGCAAGGAAAAGCCATAGTGAAGAAGTGTGGTGTTGTGAACTCTGATGCTGGAGTGGAGTTTTTCATGGGCCATGGGATTACAGGGCGTTCTGCTCGTCGGGTTGCACTGTTATCATTAGTTGGTCCAGGATCAGTTGCTCGCTGGTTCACTGTAGACCGTATCTGTTCTTCCACATTTACTCCTGGCTCCGGGAGAAGAATTCCTAAGACAGTGGAGTCATCTTTAGTGTCTACATCTCCAGGGTCTACTTGGTGTGGGGCTGGGCCTCTGTCATCCATATGTTGAGCACTAGAAAACTCCACCGTTCTCAGATTTGGCACTTCTCCATCACAAGGTAAGGCATTAATGCGAGAATCATCAATAACAATGTCAGCGTAGCTGATGTTGTTTGCCTGCAACCAACGGAGGGCTTCTTCTACACGTCGCCGTCTGACTCTAAAGTCTTTATGGGTGTGGTTTTCTCCTTGTCGGCGCACTCGAATGATGTCTATGTCCGATGGTAATCGTGGAAGAATTGTTGCTGGTTCCTGAACAGCCTGAGGGAATGCGATGCAGTGACCCTTTGCAGCAATCCCACCATGCTTCAACAAATGGACGTGTATTGTTGGAGCAATTCTGGCTATAAGCATCTGCTCTGCATCAGTCAAATTACTGAGCTCATCCGGAACACATCCTGGATCCATATTGTTGTCAGCAGACCAAAATCTTTGTGGATTTTTATCTTTTTTACAATGATTGCACAAATCTTCCGTTCTAGTTGCTTTATTTGTTAAACGTCTTTCTTTGCACACTTCGCAGAAGCTAAATCTGTAGCATAACTGGTCAAGTTCAAAAGCACGAAAGGCACAGTAAGCACGATTTTCTTGCTCGTTCGATCCTGCGGGTGGAGGTGGAGGCAGATCCTGGATAACTTCTCTCAACCTTTTTTCCTCTTTTGCAATTCTTCGCAAATTTCGCCTCTCTCTTGTCCTGCGTTCATCTGGAGTTTCTTCTTCGCCTGATTTTGCATGCTCATATGTTATGCCTACTGCTCGCGCCCTGTCTAGAAGAGATAGTGGCTCAATTATACTTACTCCTCCATCTTCTGTGCCAATATGTGCAACATTTTCCTCACCAAGCTGCTGGTCTGCATGTGTCACAGATGTCGGTGATGATATGGTAAATTCTCCATGGCAATGCTGTTGCAACACATCACCAACACCATTTTCAATTTCTCTTTCCTGCTCTTGATTAATTGCTTCCCCTAATGAAGAAAATACACATTTATGAATAATGTCCATAAATACCTTGCTTACTAATAATTGTGTCTTGCACAAAGGCCATATATACTCCATCTTCTCTGTGTGGCAGCGTAAACCAAACATGTTATTCAAATGGTAAGCTTTGGAAACCAAAAGCTGTTTGGCTAAAATGTCACATACAATTCTACTGGCCGGGATGGTTTTTCACTCAGTTCACCACTGCTTGGAGACATGAAATCATGGACAATTTTGTTGTAATTAAAATTGTTGTTATTAATTTTTCTAAATCTTTAAATTGACGGGCCCAATTAAGAATCTGTAATAGAGAAAGGGTACTGTTTTTAATTCAAGGATAATGAATTTCATAATTTATGCTGATAGACACATGCATGCATTTTTTAATCAGTTGGTCTTAGAAATACTGTATATATATATATATATATATATATATATATATATATATATATATATATATATATATATATATATATTCATCATATGCAGACCCGAAATGTCAACACTGAACAATAGAAGCGAACTCCTATCTACTTGTAGACATTCTAAGAAATTCCTGTTGAAAACTGTATTCGTTTAGTTAACCAATCATATCTCCGCACGTCACGCCATTAGGTATTGTTCTGTAATTTCAAATTTTGTATGTATTCTATGTATCCGTTATTGTAGGCAGTTGCCTGATGATTGCTTCGTAAGAAGCATGAAACTCTGAGTAGCAGTGAATAAATGTCTTCGACCAAGTAATCCATCTCTACAAATCTATATATATATATATATATATATCTTGCTCTTGTCAAATTAATTTGTATGATACCTTGTAAATCAAGTGTAATATCTCAATTTCTTGTTTACATGGCCTTCAGAAATCATGTGTCACTACAGAATCCGGTGCACGGAAAATCAATTTGCTGATGTAATATTCTCTAAATGTTTAATGGCTAATTATTGAAGAAATGCAGAATGTTAATGGCATACATTTTGGGATAAGTGCTGCATGAACTCAGCACATCTTCATTATGTTTATGTTGTAGTTTAAAATGAATCTTAGGTCAAAATGATTTCAAACTAGTTTGATTTGATTTTCTTTAGTTCCAGATTCATTACCATAATCCTAAGACAAAGAAAAGCACTTGAATCAAACTAGTTTAAGATCATTTTAAACTACAACATTTACACATGTACATTGTAAGCCATGCAGTTTTGCTCAGTTTACACAACAGATAAAATCATATCATTTAAAACCACTCCACTTAACATCACTTTCAAAACTAACCGACAGGGGCATTGCATGACTCTGAATACCGCAACACCACAAAAAATTAAACAAGAAGTGCATCTCATTTGAGAAAATACTGACATTGTGATATAACAGGCTAATTTCAATATATCCCAATTCTAACTTGACTCTGAGGTTAAGGAGAATAAAACAAAAGAAATTGTTTTTTCATCCCTGAACTGCAATTGTGATTTATTTTGTTTTATTCCCATATAGTCTCAGACCCAAGTATGAATTGTAATGTATAAAAAATACATGGTCTATTATTTTAGTCCAAGGATAGGATTGTTCTGAGTGATTTCTTAACTGTGTTGAATGCCTATAATACTGATTGTAACACATGTAGCATGTTTCTCTGGCATTTCTACAAAACATTGACAAACCCTTACAGAAAATGAGTATACTTTTTGTATACCCTATTTTCTACAAAAAGTAAACTCCTTGAGTATAGTTTTTGTCCTTCTCAACATTTTCATGGAGTATTATTTTTGTATAGTAAAAGTATACTCTAAGTAGGCACAGTTTCAGTTTCAGTATGGCATCCGTCGTAATCGCTCTACAGAATTAGAAGTTACTCCTGCACTTTACTGATGCCATCAGAAAACAAGCTGATAATGGAAATCTGACAGGCTGTGTATTCATTGATTTGTCCAAGGCTTTCGATACTATAAGTCACGCTGGTCTCCTGAAAAAACTTCCATTCTATGGAATCCATGGAACAGAACTGGAATGGTTCACAGATTACCTCTTTTGTAGATCACAGGCTGTTCAGTATAAAGGTGTGTTATCAGAAGCTCAACCAGTATTTACAGGTGTGCCTCAGGGGAGTATTTTGGGCCCTGTTTTATTCATAATTCATTCAACGATGTGTATACGCCGTTGCAGTTTTCCAAGATAATCACATTTACCGATGACTCTGTAATCTATACTTCAGCTAAAGACATTGATACGATTCAAAGAAACCTTAGTGTAGACATTACCAACTTATATCACTGGTTCGAAAAAATGAATTGATCATCAACCTTAAGAAAGGCAAGACTGAGACTATGCTTTTTGGAACTTCCAAAAGAATCAACCTTTAAGGAAAGGAACTAAACATCTCTGTTAAAGGGACTTGCATCAATAATACGTTTTCCTACTGGTACCTGGGCGTTGATCTAGACCCAAATCTGAACCTTACATCATATTTTGATAAAACTTACAAGAGAGCAGCAGGAAGAGTTAATCTTTTAAGATAAATTCGCCCGTCTATCGATCAAAAATGTGCTGAAACAATCTACAACAGTTGTTTTGGCACTATAATGTGCTGCAAAGTAATCCCAGTCAAGCAACAGGCTAGTCTGACAAACTTCACCGATAAAACAAAATAATTATTTACCAATTTATATATCTAATAATGAGACTTTTACCCAAATGGTATGAGTAACAAGACAGGATTTTTGCCGTTACATATAACATATCAGCTGTAAAAAGGTTCGGAGATTAGCTGTGCGGCAGCGCACTGCATCAATCAATTAATTTATTTGCCTTGTCAAAATGTAAATGTTAATTTGTAGTTAAATTTATCCTTGGTTCAAATTTTATTTTCCTTTGTTTAAAATTCATTATCATACATTACCATAGCCAAAAACAAAGGAAAATAAAATTTGAACCAAGGATAAATTTGAACTACAAATTAAAATATACATTTTGATAAGGCAAATAACAGACCTCCACATATCACCGGGTTTATGGAAGAGGCAACCTTGAATGTCAAAATATTAACAAAAGAGTGCGGTCAATTAGCTTGGTTAATCCAGGACTATTTATTAAAAACTCTAACAACTTTTTCTTAAAGGTAGGAAAGCTTGACATATAGGTAATTATTGCGGGTAGAGAATTCCAAATATTAGGACTGTGGTTGAGAAATTTGTAAATTGGAAGCAATAATTGAATGTTATAATAAAACAAATTTGGCTATTTGACATGAATTGATGTGAAAAATTGTCATCATGAGTAGATTATTTTCAAATGAAGCAACTTTTGAGAATATATTCTGATTTGAGAGTGACTTCTTAACTGTGTTTGATGTCTATAATATAATAAGCTTACTGATTGTAACACATGTACATTATACACCATGTAGCACGTTCCCTGTCATTTCTACGACAATCAAAACATATACCGGTATGACAGAGTCAATCTGCAAAATAACATTGAATTTACCGTACCTTGTTGGCGTTCTCTATGTGCTTCTGGCTGCTCCTCCATACTGTTCCTCTCTATTTCGTGTTGCCGTTCTTGGTCTCGTTCAGGCTGTTCTTCAGTACTTCTCATTCCTCGAAGCCGCTCTAGCGCTGCTTGACGCTCTTGTTTCCTTCTGTGTCTCCTCCTATCCCTTTGTCGTTCTCGGACTCCTTCAAGCGCTGCTTGACGCTGTTGTTCCGTTCTGTTTCTCCTCTGTTCTCGGTCTCTTTGGAGCTCTTCTTGACGCTGTTGTTCCGTTCTGTTTCTCCTCCGTTCTCGGTCTCTTTCAAGCTCTGCTTGACACTGTTGATCCGTTCTGTTTCTCCTCCGTTCTCGGTCTCTTTCAAGCACTGCTTGACGCTGTTGTTCCGTTCTGTTTCTCCTCCGTTCTCGGTCTCTTTCAAGCTCTGCTTGACGCTGTTGTTCCGTTCTGTTTCTCCTCTGTTCTCGGTCTCTTTCGAGCTCTTCTTGACGCTGTTGTTCCGTTCTGTTTCTCCTCCGTTCTCGGTCTCTTTCAAGCTCTGCTTGACACTGTTGATCCGTTCTGTTTCTCCTCCGTTCTCGGTCTCTTTCAAGCACTGCTTGACGCTGTTGTTCCGTTCTGTTTCTCCTCCGTTCTCGGTCTCTTTCAAGCTCTGCTTGACGCTGTTGTTCCGTTCTGTTTCTCCTCCGTTCCCTTTGTCGTTCTCGTTCTCTATCTCTGTTCTTTCGTTTCTGCTCTTCTGTCATGCTGCTCTTCTGTCATGCTTCTCTTCATCATGTAACAACCTAATTATTCAAAATTGAATCCTTTTTAAATGCACGCCAAAATTGCACAATATAGAACAGTACTAATGATATTTAGCTTTTAAACTAAAGTGAAAAGGTCAAAAGCACAATAATTTAAATCAGGTATAAAAAACACTTAGCTCTATATTCCTCCAAAAACGCTTGATTTGCAGAGTCACACAGCCTCAAATGCGGTCTTGACCACTGTTCGAGAAATTGTGAAACCTGTCTTAAGTACCAAACCGCGAAAATGCAGGAAAATAACGACTTTTAAACGGATTTCTCAGTTTTCTCCGCTAAACATAGCTCCAACTAACGTGACATTCGCCATGTAGTCCAAGGCTATGAATGGTGACATTCGCCATGTAGCTGCGCGAAGGCGCGAAAATCAAAGCCTCGCTTTGGTTTCAAAATGCCCAACACGGCGGGCGGGCGGGCGGGCAAACACGCGCCCGCGAAACATTCCGCTAACCATGACCATGAAAAATCACGGCATAGGTTCTATGAGTATGGAGCTGCGCAGCCAGGCCTTCGGCCTGGCAAGTGCTCCGCTATAAGTGCGTCCATAGCAGACGTGACCGAAAAATAACCACGTGATCACCATTTTCCCGCCATTTTTCACGTCAAAATATATAAAACAGCAGACTTGATACTTTAGCTAACTACAAAACTTTCCGTTTCATTATGCAAGAGTAGGAACACCAAAATACCATAAATTTTGACTTTCGTTCTATTTTCGAATACTGCTGGAGAGTTGAAAAAGAAATGGCTGATGGCGCGATGTCTGCTAAACATAGCTCAAATTGTCCTGGCATGGGGACAGGCAGCTCTAGAGAAAGGACATGTTGTTACGGTCTCCTTCCATTAGATTCGGCACATGTGAAGTTCAATGTTTGAACCTGGCCTTACTTTGAAGAATATTGAAGATTCAGTCACCATTTGTTGTGTCAATTGATATTTTGATAATTAATATTGATATGTCATCTGATCAGATATAAAGTCATTGCACGTGACGTATTATCGATCACTTGATAAGTTTGTGGGCTTTTAATTGTTTTGAAATTGCGGCAATCTATTGTATTTGATTTAGAAAGTCTTTTCCATTGTCAAATATCCCAACAGAAAATAGACAATGAATAACTGAAAATGCACTGTGTAAAATTGAACCAACAACACATTTTCATCGTCAGTTAGCTAGCAAGGCGGGAAAAGTCTTTCACTTTCACTTCACTATAACATCAAAATTATTTATATTCACACTCGTGATTCTTTGTTACTCATAACTTTTTTGACTTGCACCAACACGAATTTTCAAACTTTCTCTCAATCTTCTCTATCCTGCCAAGAACCATATCCAGTTGACTACTGCGCCTCGCATTTTCTACATAATGTCTGATTCTACAACGCCATATTTACCATATTTATTTTATACTTATTTTAGATTCTTCTTTTTTTAACCTCATGTTCCAACGCATTAACGAGATGGCTTTAAGAGCCCTTTGATTCAGAACTAACGTTTTCGTATTGCATGTAAAAAGTAAACCTAAATACAGATTGTAAGATCCAAGCGTAAGATTTTTTGCATAATTCGTTTTTCCCTTTTGTTGCGTATGTATCAGGCTTATAGTTCATTACATCCCTTTGTTTAGTTTCTTTGCGCGCATTTAGGTGTTTAGTTCTTAGTGTTATTTAGCGCCCCTCGTTAGCGTCTCTTTGCTTTGCGTCTTTATTAGCGCCTTTTTTGGTTTCTTTAGTTTTCTATTCTGCATATTTAACCGTATTTTTACCTCGCCGTTGGCAGTGCAATTTTTGCAGTTCATTCTAGTTCGCGCTTAGCGCAGTTCTCTTATGTCTTCCAAGTGCCTTCGTCGCGTTTTACGCAGTTCGCTACAGCAGCAGTTTTCTCTGGCCGTAACAATGTAAGTGTGTTTTCGCAGTCCTCGCTTATCGCAGTTTCGTTGTTTCTTTATGTCGAATTTCCTTAGTCGCAACTTGTAATTTTTTGCTCTTTTACTGTTTTTAGTTTCAACCCACGTACCCACATACAACTAGTTCTTTACAACACGTCTTCGTATCAAATAAACCTTCGTTTGAATTGTGGATTTGTTGGTGGTGTTGTTATTTCCGGCCACGAGAGCTATTCGCTTAC
Organism: Cladopsammia gracilis; assembly: GCA_022457155.1. Lineage (NCBI taxonomy): Eukaryota > Metazoa > Cnidaria > Anthozoa > Scleractinia > Dendrophylliidae > Cladopsammia > Cladopsammia gracilis. The sequence goes on along the minus strand of JAJGOT010000170.1, from coordinate 583,182 downwards.
TGCAGTTTCATCGTTGAAAATTGTTCAGGACATGTCGTTTTCGTCATGAGCGTAAGCCATTGGCAGTTTACAGAGCCCATCGCCCGGCGAGTTGGAACACGTGTGCGACAGTCGAATCGTACGTTGGATTTTGAAGCTGTTCGCCTGGAAAGACTTCGTTTAAAGAAAAATTCAAGATCGGGTCACGCATCTACAGTTACCGCCATTTCGAATGAAATCTCTGGTTTGTTATCTGACGATCGCAGTCTTCAGGAGGTGAAAGGGAAGCTTGTTCATTTGGACAGCGCCTTTGAAAAATTTAGAGAGGCCCATCGCGACTATGTCAGTGTAGTTCCGGATGAGAATGCCATTGCTGAGGGTCAACGCTATCTTGAAAACAAAGAGAGAAAGTTCTGTGTTTTCCGCCAGCAGATCATCGATTGGGTAACTGAGACTGAGCACAAACTGTTGGCAGAATCGCTTCAAGTGGATTCAGCGGTGAAACCTGAGGATTCAATTAGCTGTGTTGGCACGTCAATTCCTTCTCGTGCTTCCAAGGTTTCAAAACATTCAAGTCGAACAAGTTCCCGTGGTGGCCGTGCTTCATCAGTTGCAACTGCAAGAGCCAAAGAAGCCGCAAGAGTTGCTGAGCTAAAAGCCGAAATTTCTATGCTTGAAAAGCGTCAGGCTCTCGAAGAGAAAAAGTTTCGTCTGCAACAGGAAGAGTTCCGCCTTAAGCTTGAAGCTGAAGTGGTTAAGACATCAGCAAAGGAGAGGGTCTACGCAGCAATGACCACCCCTTCTCTACCAGAACTAAGACCCTTGAAATTGGAAACAGAGTTCCAGAATCAGGATCCGCCAGTTACCTGTTCCCGCGAGAAAAGAACGATCCCAAGACAAGCTCCCCAAGCAGTCCAGGGCGCGTCTGGGGATTCCTTTCCGGTTGGCCCGCCTGAACACTCAGCTTCCGCAGTCGGTGAGGATCTACGAAAGGAGACGATTGGTTTACAGCGCCAGCAGACTGTCCTGCAGCTTCAGCAGAATAGAATAGTGGAATTGTTGGCGCACAATCAGAATAGAAGCAGACTTCCACAGCCCCGTGTTTCTGTCTTTGACGGAAACCCCATTGAGTACCGCACCTTCGTTCGCGCTTTTGAGAGTTTGATTGAGTCCAGAACATATAGTAGTACTGACAGACTATACTACCTGGAGCAATTCACCGCAGGGGACGTTAAAGAACTTGTAAGATCCTGTCATCATTTACCGCCGGAAGAAGGTTATGTTGAGGCTCGCAGGCTTTTGAAAAGGAAGTACGGCGATGATTACCGCATAGCATCCGCTTATGAGACAAAGGCTCTCGACTGGCCGAGCATAAAGGCAGAAGATGGTGTGGCTTTAAACCGTTTTTCAATCTTTCTGGCAAGTTGTAAGAACGCTTTGGCAGGTAGCCAGTACATCTCTAAATTTGATCAACCGGGAAACATCCAAAACTTGGTGTTCAAGCTTCCTTACAACATGAGGGAGAGATGGCGTCGCACAGCCGATGACATTATGGAACGACAGATAAGGCCAGTGCACTTCAGTGACCTCGTTGCTTTTGTTGATCGTGAAGCTAGAATACTAACCAACCCAGTCTTTGGCGAGATCTTCGATACCGTACGATCGGCGCCTGGTCAGCGGTCCTCTGGTGGCAAGACATCCAATTCTAAGAATCTCAGTCTTTTAGCGCAAGTAGAAGGCAGCGAAAGCCCCCCCCCCCACCCAGTGAGACAGTTTCGCAAGGTGCAAAGGAGCCAAGTCAGTGCACCGGTGGAGAGCAGAGACCTCAGGCTCGCAAGGATCAGGCATCTGGAACCGATCCCGCTCCCTCGAAAGGAAAAGTTCGGTGTCTCTTTTGTAGCAAAAACCACGCCCTTGAGGATTGCCAGTCATTACGGTGGAAACCCTACCCAGAAAGGATTCAGTTCTTGGTATCTAACAAATTGTGCTTCGGATGTTTATCTAATGAACATGTCTCAAGGTTTTGCACGCAGAGGAAAGTTTGTAAAATTGCGAACTGCAAAAGAAAGCATCCCACTATTCTACACACAAGCCCTCGTGAGAAAGCAGCAGTGGATGTCGGTGTTGGCACGGAGGACGACCCTAGCACTCAGGCTCGTAGTAAAATGGTAAACATGGGCACCAGTGCCAACGGCCGGACCTTGGATGAGAGTCACAGGACAGGCATGGCCGTAATACCAGTTTAAGTAAGGGCAAGGAACAGTGATCAGAGGGTCATCGCCTACGCCTTCCTGGATAGCGGCAGCAACTCTAGTTTCTGTACTGAATCACTGATGAAGCAGCTCGGGATAAGCGGTCAGCAGGTTAAGATATCGCTGTCTACCCTGGAAAAGAAGAATAGCCTCGCCAACAGCTTCCTAGTTCGCGATCTTCTTGTGTCCGATTTGGACGAGAACGAGTGGGTTAGCCTCCCAACCCTTTACACCAGACCGGCGATCCCTGTTTGCAGCAGTGACATTCCAACTCAAGAGGACGTTGATCAGTGGACCCACCTGCAAGGAGTCTTCCTGCCGCATCTCCATGCTGAAGTTGGCCTTTTGATTGCCAGTGATGTTCCCAAGGCCCTTGATCCACTTGAGATTAAGCACAGTCATGACGGTGGTCCATATGCTTCAAGAACGCGCATTGGCTGGACAGTTAACGGTCCCCTTGGCCGTTGTCGCCATGGGTCACAGCCATCGAGTTTCGTTGCTAAAGTCGCAGCAGATGATAGAAGATTTCTACAATCGCGACTTTACTGATCCCATCGTTGACGGCAAGACAGAGATGTCTCAAGATGAACGTAGATTTATGCAGATCGCCGAACAGACTGTGGAGTTGAAAAATGGTCATTATCAAATCTCTTTACCGTTTAAAGATCGCCAAGCCCCTGTACCAAACAACAAAGCTCAAGCCTGGCAGCGCGCCATTTGGTTGAAGAAGAAGTTGTAGAGAGACCCGAAATTGTATCAAGATTACAAGGCTTTTATGGAAGACATCCTGTCTAAAGGATACGCACGCAAAGTTTCTCCCGATCAGAAGAGTCTCGTGAAGGACACTGCCTGGTACATACCACACCATGGAGTATACCATCCTCACAAGCCGGAAAAAAATCCGCGTTGTGTTTGATTGTTCAGCCAAGTTTATGGGCAAGTCTCTCAACGACATGTTGTACAAGGGCCCAGACCTAACCAGTTCGCTTGTTGGAGTCCTTTCAAGGTTTCGCGAGGATAGAGTAGCAGTTATGGCGGATATAGAGTCCATGTTCTATCAAGTTAGAGTTCCGGATCCCGACAGTTCCTTTCTGCGGTTCCTTTGGTGGGAGGATGGCAATATGGCGCGCGAACTGCAGGAATATCAAATGGTCGTACACCTGTTCGGAGCCATTTCGTCACCAGCTTGCGCAAACTTCGCACTCCGTAAGACAGCAGAAGATAATCGACACAGCTTCCCTCCTGACGTCATTAGCACAGTTAAAAGGAATTTTTATGTGGACGATTGTCTAAAGTCCCTTCCTTCCGAGTTGCAAACCGTCGAGCATGTTGACAGTTTACGAAAATTACTTGCACGTGGTGGTTTCAGGTTAACCAAATGGGTCAGCAACAGCCGTGATGTTCTGGAAGCCATTCCTGAGCAGGAGCGAGCGGAAGAGATCAAGAACATCGACGCACGCAAGGACGAGTTGCCTGTTCAGCGAGCCCTCGGAGTTCAACGGTGCGTTGAATCGGACTCATTTCGCTTCAGAGTCAACATAAACTCTCGTCCACCAACGCGTAGGGGAATCCTGTCTGTAGCCAGTACAATTTTCGACCCGTTGGGTTTCCTATCACCCTTCATTCTAACCGCAAAAAGAAATTCTTCAAGATCTCTGTCGTATCAAGCTCGGATGGGATGACGAAATCCCAGCTGAATGCACTACACGTTGGGAGAATTGGTTAACGGATCTTCCAAAGCTCTCGAAGTTTGCTGTAAGTCGCTGCTTAAAGCCAGCGGATTTTGGTCAAGTTAAATCTAGTCAGCTACATCACTTCTCCGATGCCTCCGAAGCTGCTTATGGTTCAGTGACTTATCTTCGACTTGTTAATGACGAGGACCGGGTTCATTGTTCTTTCTTGTTTGGTAAATCACGCGTTGCCCCTTTGAAAGTCGTTTCGGTTCCTCGATTAGAGCTCTCAGCCGCGACCGTTTCTGTGCGACTAGACAAGATGCTCAAAGGGGAGCTAGAGATGCCTCTTAATTCCGAATCCGTGTTTTGGACAGACAGCATGTCAGTACTTCGTTATGTGAAGAACGAAAATGCACGATTTCATACGTTCGTTGCCAATCGAATTGCCATACTACGAGACGGTTCAAGTCCAGATCAGTGGCGCTTTGTGGAAGGTGTAGTTAATCCTGGAGATTACGCTTCAAGAGCAATGACCGCCGATGCTTTGATGAGTTGTCGAAGATGGTTAATGGGGACCGGAGTTTCCCTGGAAGCCAGAAGAAGATTGGCCTAGGAACCCTGCTTCATCGCTCGTTACTTTTCAAGACGGAGACCCGGAAGTGAAAGTGGTTTACAAGGTTTGTCAGGCCTCAGTATCGGAGTCTGCCCATCCTTTAGTTGAGTACTTTCAACGAGCGTCTTCATGGCACCGACTGAAGAAGTCAGTTGCATGGTTCTTACGGTACCGTGGAAACTTGCGAAGACTAAGTAAACGCGGGAAATCAAGAGAGCCAATCCAATCCGCCCCCATCCTTTCTTTACCACCGATCACCGTTGCTGAGATGGAAATCGCTGAGCTGGAGATCCTTAGGAATGTGCAGCAGTTTCATTTTCCGGAAGAGCTTGAGTTGCTGAGCAAGTCTAAGAAGAGTGGCTGCCTTCGAAGCCTGGATCCCGTCCAAGTCAACGGAGTTTTACGTGTCGGTGGGAGACTAAGTTTAGCGTCCACTGCATTCGAGACCAAGCACCAGATTATTCTACCCAAGAACGATCACGTGACCAACCTTGTAGTTGAGTATTACCATCAGATCTCCGGACACTCAGGCAGAGAGTACGTTATCAGTGTTGCGCGCGAGAAGTTTTGGATCATAAATGCCAGTTCTGTTGTTAGAAAGGTCCTTTCCAAGTGTTTTAGTTGCCGGCGACGTCAAGGCCCAGTTTGTGAACAAAAGATGGCTGACCTACCCGTGGATCGTGTTACCCCTTGTCAACCACCTTTCACATCCGTCGGCATTGATTGTTTTGGTCCCTTTCAGGTACGCCGTGGGCGAAGTCTTGTGAAAAGATATGGTGTTATTTTCACATGCCTTGCAATCCGTGCAGTACACCTCGAGGTCGCCCACAGCTTGGAAACCGATTCGTTCTTGATGGCACTCAGACGATTCGTGGCAAGAAGGGGTCAAGTAAAGGAGATTAGATCCGATAATGGTACCAATTTCAACGGCGGAGAGAGAGAGCTTAGGGAATCTATCGATGCGTGGAATCACTGCAAAATTCACGAAGCACTACTCCAGAAGAATATCAAGTGGAGCTTTAATCCCCCGTATGGCTCCCATCATGGATGCGTTTGGGAACGCTGCATTCGCACTAAGCGGAAGATCCTTCGAGCCTTGCTTCAAACTCAAACTGTTGACGATGAAGGCTTAGCCACGCTCCTGTGTGAAGTGGAAAGCATTATGAATGGTCGCCCGATCACCACAGTTTCAAGTGACTCACATGACCCGGAGCCCCTAACGCCTAACCAGTTGCTCCTTTTACAATCGGAATGTCAGATGCCCCCTGGTTTATTCCAAAAGGAAGACTCCTTGTCCCGACGCAGATGGAGACAAGTGCAGTATCTCGCTGACGTTTTTTGGAAACGATGGTCCAGGGAGTACTTGCCTCTGCTCCAGAGTAGACAGAAATAGACGACACTTCGCAGAAATCTAGCCGTTGGGGATATTGTCCTAGTAAGCACGGAAAACTCTCCTCGCAATTCATGGCCCCTTGGAAGGGTTGTAGAAGTTTTCGCCGACAGGAGGGGTTTGGTTCGCCGCGCCAGAGTGAAGGTTAAGGGAGCAATTTTGGAGAGGCCAATAGACAAACTTTACCTACTTATAGAGGCTTGAACTCACCTTCTCAAGTAACTTTTGTACGATTTGCTAAACTCAAGACAAGAAAACATTAGAAACTCTTAGAAAGACACTTAGATCTTTTATTATTTATTTAAGTGCCTAGCGCGTGCTCGCCACTTAAGGGGCCGGCATGTAAGATCCAAGCGTAAGATTTTTTGCATAATTCGTTTTTCCCTTTTGTTGCGTACGTATCAGGCTTATAGTTCATTACATCCCTTTGTTTAGTTTCTTTGCGCGCATTTAGGTGTTTAGTTCTTAGTGTTATTTAGCGCCCCTCGTTAGCGTCTCTTTGCTTTGCATCTTTATTAGCGCCTTTTTTGGTTTCTTTAGTTTTCTATTCTGCATATTTAACCGTATTTTTACCTCGCCGTTGGCAGTGCAATTTTTGCAGTTCATTCTAGTTCGCGCTTAGCGCAGTTCTCTTATGTCTTCCAAGTGCCTTCGTCGCGTTTTACGCAGTTCGCTACAGCAGCAGTTTTCTCTGGCCGTAACAATGTAAGTGTGTTTTCGCAGTCCTCGCTTATCGCAGTTTCGTTGTTTCTTTATGTCGAATTTCCTTAGTCGCAACTTGTAATTTTTTGCTCTTTTACTGTTTTTAGTTTCAACCCACGTACCCACATACAACTAGTTCTTTACAACACGTCTTCGTATCAAATAAACCTTCGTTTGAATTGTGGATTTGTTGGTGGTGTTGTTATTTCCGGCCACGAGAGCTATTCGCTTACTGCAGTTTCACAGATGAAGTTATTGAAGGGAAACTGTCCCTTCATAAAGCATAGATGCCGTTTTTAACAGTCGATACCATCATTAACATTCATTAGTAACCAAGCCTTTTGTAATGGTCGGTGCTATTTCTGCTCTAGTTAATACCTGGATTGAACAAAAGTAGGCTAACATCATTAGATAAAATTGGGCCTATGTAAAGCAATTATTAGACCTAAGCTAGATTCGCAATTATAGGTTAGATGATTAGGTTGGATTTTGGGATAGGGCCACCCGTTATGGATGTATCATTAAGAAAAGCATCTTTTATATTACATGTGCATTTTTCTTAGCTTTAAATACCAGATCAAATCAGTGGTCTAGTGGTGAAGTAAGGATGTCAGTATGGAATGACAGGTTTATAAATAATTTTGTAATATATATATACATGTAGCTTATCAAATAATAATGTTAAAACAAAATTACCAAATTGCATTATGATTTGAACGTTCCCTCCATAACCTATTGCACTGTGCAACACAACATAGTGATTTGACTTGAAGATACGAGAAGATCCGCTCTGCCAGCTCCTTTGGCAGAGATGCTACAAAATCGACAGCCAGCAATGGTTTCAACTCATTGTAAAGCAATCGCAGCTGGAGTGGCTGAAACACAAAATAAGTGTCTTTTGAATCTTTTGTTTTACGTCATTAATATTTTGGTGATCACACCATCCGCAACACCAAGAAACTACCAGTATATAAGAGTCTTCTTTCAGCACGCTGGACTACCCTTGTAAAACCTGACCAGTTCAATAATTTTATTGTATATTATGTGGTTCTAGAAAATATCCTGCCCTTCCTCGTGGAGGGTTAGTGAAATTCTGAGGCAGAGGGGGGTCTCAATGTTTATAGAGGAAAGTATGACACTAAATTTGAATTTCCAGTGGGGGTGGGGGTGGGGGTCCAGACCAAAAAACCTTCCATGGGAGGGGTATGTATGTACAGCTATTGATAGACTTTTTTTTAATGATTTTATCACATATTAAAGCCATGGTTTGTTGTTTGTTTAGAGGGAGTGATGTTCACGTACTATATGGGAGGGGGAGGGGATGTTCACATAATGCCCCATGCTCCATTGTGTGATATTCACGTACATAACATTAGCATTTAGCTTACAAGTAAAAATGCTTAAAATGCATCAGATTTAAGCTTAATTTAGCTTATGCTTGCGTTTAAATTTAGCAACTGAACATACGATTTGCAAACCTGACATTTCAAGAGGATCTGTTTCAACACCTCGTTCTGCTGCTCACTCGTGAAATCTTGGAAACCGTTCACGAATGATTTCGATCTCTCCTCAAAATTCATTCTTTTATGCAAAGTGCAATGCAAAATATGCCATGAAATGCATGTTTTGAAGTCGAATTGCAAGGTACGTTCGACCGTCTTGATCCGTCTTATTATTCCCGCCTCTGAACCCGCGCTGTCTTCTACTCAAAATAAAGTCGCAATTTAACTTGGTCAGCAGTTTTACTAGCAATTCAAAATGGCGGACAAATTCCAGTGTGGTTGTTTATCAACAACTTGAAAACTTCATCAACTCGCACATGTACAAAGCGGGGATCTCAAAGTTTTGCACCAGCATACGAAGGAATATGGGAGATGTTATCAACTAAAACTGGAAATATCGATATGTTGTTTCCTGGCTAATTTAGGAGTAGGCTGTGTTTATTCATCTTTACATGTACCTCGCTTCAGCTGATGATTTTAATTTCCATAGTTCGAATTGGAGGATTTTTGCCTTACACTGTAACTTTTTTACCCACTTGCTAATGCCATGCAGAAGGGACTAACCGATAAAGACAGGCGCCGAAGGGCCTCGAACGAGTGCCAAGCTAGCTCTGAGGGATTTAGTGAACAAATTAAAGCTGGAACTCTTGCAAAGCCAAATGGAAACTCAAAAAGGTCACGATCAGCTGCAGTGTGTTATTTACCTTGTTCGCAGGTAGGAACAGTAGGAACAGATAATTTAGCTCAGTCAACCAGTGTGGGTACAAAAAAAAATCCAAGACCTAAGACCCAAAAACGAAGACGCCATCAAAATCGTTTTGAAATCACTTGAATGAAGCGGCAAGCCAAACTAACTTTGGACGATCTAGTGGACAATAGTGTTTAGAGCTAATTTCAAGTGATTTCATGACGATTTTGAAGAGGTCTTTGTTTTGTACTTTTGGTAGGGTTATGTAAAAAACGAAGACCCTAGTTAGATTACTTAATAATTATTAACTAATCTAACCAGGGTCTTCGTTTTGTATCTTGTTCTTCCTTGTTTCTGCTACCGTCGAGAATCATGTTCCAGCCTTTTTCAAGTGATTTCAAGACAATTTTGAATGGGTCTTCGTTTTGTACTTTTGGTACGGTTATGTACAAAACGAAGACCCTGGTCAAATTCATTAATAATCGCAAATTTTGTTGCTCCTTGTTTCTGCTTCACTCGAGAATCATTTGTTCAGTTGTGTTCCTCGAGCTAGAGAGATAAAACATTATGACACCGACGCCATCTTGGACTAACTGGTTTATTATATCTCCCATCGTGCATCTCGCCCGGTAACATCTTCCCCTCTCTTTTTTTTAAGGAAATAAAAGAAGAACAATAGAAATAAATCAATAAAAATGAAAACCAAAACAGTGTTCTAACAATGCAAGAGGATGTTAAATTCAACTTTGTGGATGGCCAATATGGCAGTTCACAAGTCTAGGCGCACAACTGGCTTGGAAATGCGGCCTGATCTGGTTTTGGTCAGTTGCAGTTCCTTTGGGGTTAAGAGTGTATTTGATCCAGAATGATTCATAGTTCTTTTATGCAGCTCCAATGGGTGTGGTGAATCAAGTGGACGCTGTGAAATATTTGGAGAGGATACTGCTATGGGATCAGGTGCTGTTGATATTATGTGCTCCTGTGCTGACTTGTTAGGAGTGTGCGGCCGGGAACCTAGGCAAGTTGAAGGTAGCGGCACTGGACTTGATTGTTGATTAGAATGGCCAGAAACAGGTGGTAGGTTGCTGATAGTCAGTTGTTTCATCCAGGATCTAGGGATGAGGGCGTCTGGTGGTGGTAGTGCTGCAGGACGCAGGTGCACCCGGTTTCTTCTGGTTAGACCTGAAGGTGTCTCAACAACATATGAACGGGGGGCTGGTATGGCAGTTACAAGCCCACACAACCACGGGCCTGATTTGTGGTGTGGTGAAGGCTTGGCGTAAACAAAGTCTCCGATTTCTAACGGGGGTAGACTGCTGCTGGCTGTAGTGTCATAGTGTTGTTTGGCTTTGGCTCGCTTTGTGGCGATGGTTTCTTGTACAGACTCTGCAGTGTTGTCACTTGGCAGTAGGAGCTCTCGGGAAGTGGGGAATAGTCCGCGGGTGCGACGACCCATACTCCTTTGTGCTGGGCTCAAAGCGTGTCCTTCTTGGGGGGCGGGGGGGTGTTTTTGTATGTGAGAAGTGCTTCTTGTAAGTCGAGTTTTCCAGACTTCTTTAGGATCCGCTTGACGATTTTCACTGCTGCTTCTGCTTTTCCGTTACCTTTTGGCCAATAGGGTGAGCTTGTAATGTGATGGATCTGGTATTTTTGGCAGAGAGCTTTGAACTCAGTCGCGATGAACTGGGGTCCGTTATCAGTTAAGATGGTCTCGGGGATTCCATGACGAGCAATGTGGGCCTCAGTTTTGGCTGTTATTGTGCTGGATAGGGTGTTTTCTACCTCGTCGACTTCGATAAAGTCAGAGTAGTGATCTGTCGTGATAAGATAGGTGTTTTGACTCAAACACACTAAGGTCTTGGCTGATGAACTGCCAGGGATACTGTGGTATGGGCTGACTCTTCATCGGTTCCTTGGAATTCTGTTTTGGAACTGGGCGCATTTTCCACATGAGCTGCAGGTATTTCGTATGTCAGTCTGCATGCCTGGACAGAAAATTACATCTTTACACAGCCGTATGTTAGACTCTGGCCCGAAGTGAGCTACATGAGCTTTCTGCAGCGTAGAATTCCGTTTTGCGAAGGGAATGAGTACTTGTTTCCCCTTATAAATGATCCCATCATGGGAAGTGAGCTCGTCTCGATAGTTCCAGAATGGGTGTAGTCTCTGAGGAAGTTGTGACTTGCTTGCAGGCCAACCATTGATTATGATCTTGTTCAGGTCAGACAGTGTTGGATCATTTGTTGTGGAGACTTTGATGTCATGCAGTGTTTGAGAGGTGATCCGTGGGTCTTCCATTTGTTTGTCTATATCCGTTCTGAAGACTTCGAAGTTGGTCTGCCTTGAATCATTGGTGGTGGGTAGGGTGGCTCTGGAAAGTGTGTCAGCTAATAGGAGTGACGTAGCGCTGTAGGCGCATCATCATTTTTTGTAGGCGACGAGGGGCTACATGCAGTGGTTTTTTAAAGATAGTTTCCAGAGGTTGATGGTCGGTGTGTACGTTGATTTCCCGACCATAAATCCATTGATCCCATTTGTCACAGGCTGACACAATGGCGAGGCATTCTTTTTCGATTTGAGCCCACAGTTCTTCATTTTGGCGCATTTTGCAGGATGTGTAAGCAACTGGTTGAAGGTCACCAGAGTCATTAGGCTGGAGAAGGGCAGCTCCAAGACCTCCTTGTGAAGCGTCCACTTGGAGAGTGACGGGTCTGTTTTCATCAAAGTAGGCTAAGCATGGGGCACTTATGATGAACTGCTTTGCTGCAACGAAGGCTGCTTGATGAGTGTCAGACCAGATGAAGCCATGATCTTTCTTTGTGAGATCAGAAAGTGGCTTGATCACTTGTGACAGGCTTGGACAGAAAGCGTTTAAGTAGTTAACCATGCCACAAAATCTCATCACCCCTTGCTTGTCGACTGGGGCTGGCATGTCAGATATGGCCCTGATCTTGTTGGGGTCCGCTTCAACACCGTGTTCAGAAATCACATGTCCCATGAAGGTGATCTTTGGTAGTTTGAACTGTATCTTCTTTGGGTTGAATTTGAGGTTCCTTTCGCGAGCGCGATTCATTAGAGCAAGGATGTTCAGGTCATGATTTCTGTTCGCCTCTTCTCTGGTCTCGCCTTGGCCTACAACGAGGATGTCTTCAGCTATGCAGTAGGTGTCTTTTAAACCCTCTAAAGCCTCGTGCATACGTAACTGGAACTCTTCTGGGGCGCTGCTGATGCCATAGGGGAGTCGAAGCCACTGATATCTGCCCCATGGTGTGTGCATGGCAGTGAGTAAGCTGGATTCATCTGTGAGGGCTATCTGAGTGAAACCATCTAGTGCGTCAAAGATAGAGAAGGTCTTGTGTTTCTTGCCTGACAGTTGTGGCAGTATTTCCTGAATGGTTGGGATTTGGTAATGTGGAATGACAATGGCTTTGTTCAATGTTTGACTTGGGTCCAGTTGGTGTTGCCGTCAGGGAGGACTTTCTCTCGTACCGTCATGTTGCTGCACCAGCTGGTTGGCTGGTCTATTTTCTTTAGCTTTCCGCATTCCTTCATGTCATCAAGCTTTGCTTTGACTTTTGCAAGTTTGGCTACCGGTACTCTGTGGATACCTGCGTGACATGGTGCGACATTAGGATCCAATGTCAAGTGAAGAGGTTGAACTACAGTTCCAAGGCCTTCAAAGTTATCCTTGTACGTTGAGATCAGTTCATCTTTCTTGATGAGGCCTGGTTGCAGGGCTGCAGTGCAAGGTGGCTTTTGAGATGCTGACTGGTTTGAAGTGGTCATATGGATGTGGGTCTGTTTAGGTTTGATGTCTGTTGTTGTTGAGGAGAACACTCTATTCTTGTGAAACTTTATCAAACCAAGACGCTCACTGTCTTTGCCACTGATTAGGGCTGGTTTGCCTGGAATGTCCTTTGAGTCTATGACTTCGAATTCCAGTGTTTCAAAATGGGATACTCCTTCACAAGCAAGGCTAACTTTGCCAACTGGACGAATAGCATTCCCAGAGTAAGGAAATATCTTGGCACCGGATGGTTTCAGTGGAGCAGCTTCCTATATGTTGCTGTAGACTGATGATGGGAGGGTGTTACATGTAACTGCCGAGTCCACTTGCATTAACACTTTTACGCTCTTATCGGGGCTAATAGAGACAGGGAGCCAGGTGAAATATTTGTCATCCTTTGGCGAGTTGTCGTCATGAGCGAAGACCGAGAAGGAATGCACCACATAATCATCATCGTCAGATGAGTAGGCTGCAGATGTGGTAGTTTCTTCTGTGAGCTGGTGAACATCAGTTCTACGCTTTGTGGGTGGATGCTTGGTATACACAGATTTTCTTTTCTTCTTCTCGAAATCCGCTTTAAATTTGTCTTTGGGAGATCTGCATACCTTTGCCAGGTGATTTTCGGTCATGTAACTATTTGTGCAGTATGTACCTGGCTTGGTGGCTGGGCATTCCTTGCGGGTGTGCCTGGGGCCTCCACACCATCCACATTTTGTCTGTGGCACAGAAGACTTGTTTGTCAAGTGGAGGACCTGTTCTTCTACCTTGGAGGTGGCAGAGTGCATGGTGGTTATGTTTGTATTGTGTGCTGCTTCCCAGGATTTTGCTCGGGAAAGTTGTTCCTCAAATGTGTAGGGGATTTTCCCATCATCTTTATAATGGTGAAGGAGCAGTTCTCTCAAATCTTTGTTACGGACGCCGGTGCATAGTCGGTCACGCATGAGTTCCTGTAATGGATTGGTCATTTCCGAGTATCTCGTCTTTTTGGCTATGCTTCTTATTCGGGTCTCGAAGTCTGTAACTGACTCGGATGAGTTTTGAGTGCAATTGAAGAAGGCCAGCCTCTGCGGCATCACATCGTCTTGTCCCACGAAATGGTCCTCCAGGCGCTGCTGGTATATCCACGGTTGTTTTTGCTCGTCCTCGGTCATTTTCTCTAGAATTGTCGTGTCAAAAATGTTTAACACGTCGTCTGGAAGTGCGAGGCAGAATGCTGCAATTTCGCATTGTGCTTTCTCAGCTACCCAGTGTTCGGGAGTCGTCGGACTTTTGCTGGTATCTCGCCAATGTCGTTGTTATAGGCACCAAGAGTTAAATTTCCTGCGCCAGATCCTTACGCTTGCTGCCTTGTCTTCGGTTAGCGTTAGCTTTGGGGGCTAGCTTTCCGCCATAAGCTTCGTGTTCGCGATCGGCCACGAGCGAGTTTATGAGTAACAGGGTTGAGTTACAGTTCGCCGACTTTCCTAAGTTTGTAGGCGTAGTGTTGGCGACGAAGCGTGAGGTGTTTTAAGCTACCTCTTCTGACACCAAGTTGTGTTCCTCGAGCGAGAGAGATAAAACATTATGACTCCGACGCCATCTTGGACTAACTGGTTTATTATATCTCCCATCGTGCATCTCGCCCGGTAACAGTTCCAGCCTTTTTCAAGTGATTTCAAAATGATTTTGACGGGGTCTTCATTTTTGGATCTTAGGTCTTTGGTCTTCGTTTTGTAACCACTCCAGTCAGCCAGTAGGCCGATATTTATCTTATATGCCTATTTTATTAAAAAGATTAAATATTAATTCAAATTGAGATCCGTTCCTCAATAAAGTCGCACCTCTGTATACCGAAGGCTGGCCAAGTTTAGAAATATACCTTATTATAGGAAATTAATGCCCCTGTAAATTATAAGGTCTTAACTAAAATTAACGCAAATCCTCCAATTCCTCCTATTCAAAAACTTTTTTGAATAAAGGAAATTAATGTGAGAGAGGGGACAAATTTTCAAAATGAAGAAAATTAACACGATTATTAATGTCTCAAGATAATTTGGCTGACTGTGTATAGTACAAAAAAAACCGGATGTCAACAACTGCTCTTTTGAAAGCAAGAATGAGCCGGAAATATTGCAGATGACATTTCACGGAGCGTTAATTTCCTATAATAATGTAAATATTAAGCTTTCCTCAGGGGCGAAAACCCCCCACCCCAATGAGATCTTAAAGTTTGTCTGGTTTAATACCTTTGAGGAAATGACATGGATATTACGTTCTTCTTTATACCATGAGAAGGAAATCAACCACTTCATGGTCTATTCTAGCCCATTTTGGAACAAACATATTAGAACTGAAAAAAAAATAGGCTATAACTTCATTTAGACCCAGTCCATCTATGACTAGAGACACTCATTTTGGTACATACACTGTACTGTGTATATAGGGTGGTGATTTATCACAAAACTACATTGTAAGCCATTATTTTGGGGGTTTCTGTTAATATCATAACATTTTTTGGTCCAGATACCACCCAGCTCTTAACAACCACTAATTTCATTGTGCAGTTCCAGAAAATATCCATACCCACCCCATGGAAGGTCATTGGAAATTCCTAGGGGAAGGGGGTTCTTAAAAGCCAACATTTTAGAAGCAATGTATGAAGCTAAACTGGAATTTCCTGGGGGGATGGGGGTGCTAAACAAAAAACCTTCCGTGGGGGGAATATAGATATTTTTTGAAACTGCACATTGGACCTAAGTGTCACGCAGCTCTATTGTTTTCAGGGCTAGGGTCCATTGTTGTGTTGTTTGTTCTATTGTTTTGTCGGCAAATCAGAGAAGACCTTGTAAGAGCTGCATACTACCCCTTTTGGTCTTTGCAAAGGCACCAAATCCATGTAACACTTCCTATTTTATCGCCTTTCCTCTCTCACCATTTCACCTTCACACAATAAATTATTATCCAATTCCACACAGCCATATGACATGACTGTGTACAATGCAGTACAGAGGTAGGAATATAACATTAATTTTTAACGCTAAAATACCTACCAGTTACATGTTCTGTACATGACTAGATACAGACTAGACTTACTGCTAATGCCCACAATTCCAGCCAACCATTAATTTAATGCCTAAATTAGGGAAATCAATACAACTCAACTATTTATCTATTAACTTGTTTTAAATTGAATAACTTGCAGCTGAAACATTGACTTGACAACTTCAAATAATACTTATAACTTGCTCACTTTGCATTGTTTCCTTTTACATGGTGCACTAGAGCATGGCAGAGAGATGAAATTGCTTCAATACATGTTTCAAACATTGTTGGTAAGGGCTGAATATTATTTGTAAACATGTACGGTTTATCTGTGCAATTTAATACAGCTCCTCCCATTTCAGACAGTGGAATTAATACAGTCATATGTAAAGTTCAACTAGAAGCCCCAAGTGCTTCAAATGCCTCAAAAACATGTACCAAGTGCCTCAAATATCTTCATTTGAAAATGCTGCAAGTAAAGTTAGCTTCAACTTGTCTCTTACACTGTATGAGTTAATTCATACAAAAATACTACCTATAAGCTGCCCCCACCCCTTCCTCAGTTCATAATACATGTTAAAGGCCCACCTACACCCAAAATGTTGTGCACGCCGTGATCTCTTTCTGTGGTAACACGAAATTCACGCTTGAATGCGTGCAACCAATCAGATCACGCCCATGTACAATGGTGCATTTCAAAACATGCCAAAAACAAACGACCGCAACATCGTTTGGGTGAAGGTGGGCCTTTAACCCTCCTACAGATGTACATGTACAGTAGTCTACATAGCAATAATTATAATAAATTATTCAATTATTTTTAGCATGTTAACTATACACTGTACAATGCAGATGTCCATATTTACACCTTTTTAAAATTACCATTCAAGTACATACAGTACAGTCATATGTAATTATAATTGTATTAATTGGTACATACTGTATTTAATTATTACAATATTATTACTTGGTACATGTTGTATTAAATATTTCCATAAAATGCAGGGGTTGCACCACCTAAGATTCAGAGGAGCTCAGACTTGAATACATTTACAGCTACACCTAAGGTGAATCTGTTGCCTACATGAATTCATTACAGATGTATTATTAGCATAGAAGTTGTATTACCTTGTATGTTAACTTAAGTATAATGGGTTGACTCCTTCCATTCAAACTCTGCTTTATGGACACCCCATTAACTACTACAATGTATGGAGACCTCATTACTATGGACACCTTGTGAGTCTGATAACTATGGAAACCTTGTAAGTCTTGTTACTATGGACACCTCATTACTATGAACACCTTGTTACTAAGTACACCTTAATACTACAGATACCTTGTAAGTCTTGTTACTATGGACACCTTGTAAGTCTTGTTACTATGGACACCCTGTAAGTCTTGTTACTATGGACACCTCATTACTATGAACACCTTGTTACTAAGTACACCTTGATACTACAGATACCTTGTAAGTCTTGTTACTATGGATACCTTGTCAGTCTTGTTACTATGGACACCCTGTAAGTCTTGTTAATATGGAATCCTGAGAAACTGATTTGCAAATCAAAATTGCAAAAAATACAGAAAAAAGTTTGCAAACGTTTTCTCCGCTAAATACAACAAAAGTGTTTACTGTAGCTGACATAACATCAGCCGTGTAGGCGTGGGAAGTGCGCGAAAAGCAAAGCCTTGCTTGGGTTTCAAAATTGCTAAGATCCCGGATGTTGTGCGACATTGTATGTGCATGTTGCGCAAAGTCGTATGCGCATGTTGTGCGAAGTCATATGCGCCCGTGAGCTAGCCCTGCATGACGGATGGAGGCGCCTGCAAGCTACAGCTGTAATCCTGTACAATCAATCAATCATCTTCATTTAAACACAAAATGCCATTCATAAAAATGCTGTTCCAGAGAGCCGTGCAAAAATCATGCAATAAAAAACAATATTAGATAAAATAATATGGTCATTAAAATTGAACTAAATTACAAATGTGAGATAAATTATTTCAGGCTTGTCTGTCCTTTAATAGTATTTGATAGATAATTCCAGAGAACCGCCCCTCTACGTGTTTGCGCCCATGAACATTACGCCAGCCATGACTATGAAAAATGATCATCGAATGTCATCTATGGGAGGAAATAAGCGTGGTTTTACTCAGAACCTGTGCACACTTTATCTACAGTATGCATTCACATTTTGTTGGAATCAGCAACGTGACAGAATAGAATGAATTTCACACTTTGTGAGCCACTTTTGTTGTAGATGTCTAAACTAACCACTTTTTTCAAGAGGCCCTCGACCTCTAAGACTACCAGTATAACGTGACCGACGATTTCTAACGTCTTGCCCGACAACCCCAAGCCGCCAAAGAAACAACAGGACAACGCCGACAAAGAAGACTACAAAATTAACAGTATACTATTAGGTATTTTTACCATATTTTCTGAGTCATCAAAGGGAAAATGACTGCAAAAAAATAGCTAGTGACCTTACTAGTTTTGCCAGTAGAAACAAATCTTACTAGCAAAACTTTGCTAGTGGACTAAAAATTAAGTTCGACCCCTGTATTAACCCAGCAGAGAGTGGGAGCTATTGTGTACAAAATCTGATGTGCTTAGTAACCAATTATTAAACCCGTGGCACTGTACCTCCACAAATGAAATCTGCAAATGGCAGAAATTATGCACATGTGTAGTTTTCTCAAACAACAATTTTGCCTCTGAACCACCATCTAGTTTAGATTAAATTAACATACCGCCCACTTTCTTCATAAAATTGCAATGTACTATATGTTACCTTCTTCAATACATTTTGTACCTATCACTAATTGATTTGCGTTTTTAGTCAAGAGCTCTTAATGGCTGGGCCAGACTTGTCATTGGGCTTCTAAATCGCATGTACTGTGATGAGGAACTTGAACTGCGAGCCAAGCAGCTGTTGTACATGCGTGACAAAGAGGAACTCCTTGATGAACAGCTACTTTTGTCACACAAGGATGTCATGCAACACCAGACAAATGTCACTCTTGTACATACCAACACTTTGCAGTTACTTCAGGTACATGTACTGTATGTGTGAAACAAAAATTGGTATTCTGAATAAATTATATATAGCAATAGGCCACTTCGAAAAATACCATAATAATATTTTATGTGCAGGCTCAGCCTCACCCGGCATGTAATTATTCAAATCTCCTTTGTTAGAATGGCATAATGGTATTCAGAGTACATGTAGGAATGCTAGGACGTAGCATTGTGTGTTAGTACATGTATACAAATGGTGCACTGTATGCAAATTGCCAAGAAGTTGAAGCAGCATGTGCAGTTTGTGCTGAAAACAAAAGAAATTGGAAAAATCAGGCTTACATCAAGCACCACCCAAACCTGCACTTTAAAAGAGTATTATGGTATTTTTTGAAGTAGCCTATTTATTTAAATTTTTTGTATTTGATTTTTTTTTTTTTTTTTTTGCTTTTTTGGGAGCGCATGTGCGCTTGCACTAGTTGGATTTGGATTGGATTTTTTTGGCGGGGGTGGGGATTTTTGTCTCAGATTATAGCAAGGAATGACTGAGACTTTTAGTGAAACTTAAAGATCATAAGTCACGACAACAGGTACACATGTACAGATAATGCACCTATTGATGGTAGGTCCATCAGGGATGCATCGGGCAAAGAGTGACAATTTTGACATTTTCCTGTAAAATAAATGTCAAGTTCCACTCACCAGGACAACACAATTGGTAAAAAAATAAAAATATCAAAATTTACCACTCGAGGGCAAGTGCAGGTGCCTCCCCCTCCCCCCTCCCAAAATAAATAAATACAAAATAAATAAAATAAATAAAAACAATGCTACCTCTAATCTAACGTAATATGCGACCAACTGCAACAGCAAATGTTCAGTTCAATAATTAAACAGTATGACAATTCAACAACTGGTTTATTTCTGTTGTATTTGCTGGACACCCTTTAGTCCAGTCGAGACTCAAGAAATCTGATCGGTTCAAAACCAATAATAAAATATTGTTACCAGCTCCTGCACTTTCTTTTAACCATACAGTGTATTTACAATGTACATGTAGGAGGTATAATAGCCCTTAATCCCATTTCACTTCAAAAGGACTGGAATTGGTGATGTTATTCATTTTAGGCCAGAGAAGAAGAAAAAGCTCATCAGAGAGCGCAAGAACGAGAGCAACTCGAGGAACAAAAACAAGAACTGCAAGCAAAGTTCAGAAGACGATTGCCGCACACACTACACTCTCACGGCTCAGCGAGGAAGGACAGTGTTCAGAGGGAGGCTAAGTTGGATCTATCAGAAGACCTACTGGTCAGACCAGTTAGAAGCAGGAAGGAAGAAAATGACTACACCGAGGTGGATGATGCTGTAAGTTAACGACAAGCTTGTAAAAAACAACGACATGCTTGTTAACTACAAGCTTGTGAAAAAAGAGTTACCGGATGACACAAAATTTAGCGGGTTCTAATGTTTTTTGGGTTGTTTATCTGTTTGTTTGTTTGTTTGTTTCTTTCTTTTTTCTCGCCATCGTTTATAAGTCAAATTTTAGGTGCTGATGAATTGCTGAAATAAAAAAAAATCCCAGCAGAAAAGTCAATCTTTCATGTCGAAAAAGGGAAAAGTTTCTAAACAGTTGCTGCGTTTTATACCCTCTGGCCCACGCACACACACAAACACACCCGATCACTTATATAATTGTTTATGTACATGTTGTTTGTGTCCTTTTTAGAGACATGTGAATAGTGCACAAGATCTGGAGTATGAAACAACCAATGCAGGTTTGAATACACTTACACTTTAACATGCGACAAGTCTGTTGTCTAACAGGAGCCCTGTAGCCTGGGGTGCCCAAACAACTGATCTGGGTACCTAATGTTTTGCAAGCGCACCAAACATTTCACAATCTGGGCTCCTAACTTCTGGACTTTGGGCTTTGGGCTTTGGGATTTGAGGGTTCCTTGGATTTTTCTCAGGCAACAGCCTCGTGCAAACACTAAATATAAGGATGCTTTCAATCCACTCTAGAGAATTTAATAACGACAAAGTTCTTACTGCCTTACAACTGTAGCCGCAAATAAATTACCATTCATTTCCATTTTTCCATTTTTTTGTAATGAAGTATTATGTAGAGAAAACTAATCAGAAAATTCAAATATGGTGGAAAACTAATCAGACACTGATACAAAGTCAAAAATAACAGGTACCAATAGCAGTAAAATAATAGGATGCCCAGGGGTCAAAATCAATATGGCTGCCGTAAAGGTAAAAAGGTCTATTGATTTACGCGCATTGCACAGTATTTTGTGTTCACCAAACACAAACTCCACAAGCTTGACAAAAACGCAAGCATGATGATTTTCCGAATGAGGACATTTTTATTTGTGGATAATTTATTTGTTTTACATGCAGATGTCTCCTCTGCTGCAGATCTTGCTGAATCTGAACAAAAGGTTTGGTCTAATTTTTAAAGTTGTTACTCAGTTTGTTGTTTTTATTCTATATTGGGCTCAAACGTATCCTTTTTTATGGTGTTTTTTTTTTTCTTGTCTTTTCAGAGTTGTAAAGATGTGTTCCTTACAAGAAGAAGGTCAAGCTCTTTAAGCCGGTAAGATTACAAGAACTCATTTGAATTACGGGTTGTAGTAATCTTGAGCAAGTTATCTAAAAGAATTAACAAGTTCTTAAACCATCTTCATCATCTGTTATCTTTTAGCCATCTAGTTTCTTGTGCAGTCATTCCTTTAATTATCCTTTTCCTTTATTTTTCATTCTCACCGCGTCTGGAGCAACAACTAGTTGCAAATTGTTGAGACACTCTCTTAAAAGAGCGCTTTTTTTGTAATAAAATACGCCCAAGAGAACAAAAGAAACGATTAAATTTGTTTAAGTTTTGAACTCCTTTTACCAATTTAAAGTCGTTATTGGCTGTGTTTTCACGAGGCGGTTTTTCTCGCTTAACATTCCTGTAGATATATTTTCTTTTGTTAAGACAATAGAAAATTAGAACACAAAAAAACGACAATACAATGCCCTTCTTTGTTGTTTAATTGCCGACAAGCTTAAGCGACCTGGTTTGCTCGCTCGTGAAAACACGGCCAATGTAAGTTTCAATCTGATTGCGTAATCCACGCAACTTTGCTATGGGAGAGAGAGGAAAAAACCGATGAATTTTCAAGTTCTCTAAATTGGCCCGAAAATGGTCGAGTATCTCAAGTCTTTTTTCAACTAGTTGAATAATTTTTTCCGACTTAAATTCCATGAGACATTTTTACATCCACATTGTACCATTTTGGACATTAATTTTTTACTGGGGAATTAAAAGTTAACTGAATGCGAGAGCCTTGTTACATGTAAGGTGGGGCAATGTAACTTCTTTTTTCGCGGTTAGCAAGATCTTCAAGATTCAGCTTCAGATTTGCGTTTCCCTTTCCGAGAAAGTCACCCCCAACCAAATAAATTAAATACTTGCGCGTAACACTCTGCACATTTTTAACATCGTAGTGAAGTCTAGTATATTGATTAATGGTTGCATTTCTTTTACAGTGACGAGGCAAACTTATCAAAGAAAAAGGATCAGGGGTCTCGAGTAAGTAGAACGTTTTATTATTCATTTATTTATATATTGAAGTATTTGTTTATTTTTTAATTTATTTATTACAATTTAACTTCTCCGTTTCGTCAATTCTCGTGAACACGAGAAATTTAAGGCCATACACCACACGGACGGTTTCAATTTTAATTTAATTTCACCAAAAAAATCTGCATTTTCCCGAAAATTGTGGGGGCACGGTGGTCTAGTGGTTAGCGCTTCGGACTTTCAACCTGAAGTAAGGTCGGTGGTTCGGTGCCTGGTCTCTGCCGTCGTGTTGTTTCCTCAGACAAGAAACTTTACTCCACACTGTCTCTCTCCACCCAGGTGTATAAATGGGTACCGGCGACAAAATGATGGGGGTAACCCTGCGATGGACTAGCATCCCATCCATGGGGGAGTAGCAATATTCCTAGTTGCTTCATGCTACAGAAACCAGGTTAAGCTCCGGCCGTGTGGGCCATCTGGCTCGTGTGCGACTTTACCTACCTTTACCTTTCCCGAAAATTACTGTTTAAAAAATCTACGCAGTCAGAATTTCTCAGCTCGACCTCGAAGTAAAGCAACGCAAAAACGTACCGTTGGTATAAAGCGAAAAAAAAAACAAACGCTAAAACAAATAAAGTAAAAGAGAAAAATAGATCACAAAGCAAAAAAAAAAACTTTTGAGGTTTTTTACCAAGTTAAATCAATTCCATGTCGGTGAATCATGCGTGTACTTGCCAAGCACAAAGCATGGTTTTCTCAAGCGGTGTAATCATCGGCATGAACGGAAGCATAACAGTGCTTTTGTCCGCGTGAAAACGGGCCCGACATAAGCATTAAGTACAAGCGCATGTATAAGCGTAAGGAACAATGTTATGCTTATGTCAATGTCCTTGACTCAAATTATTATTCTTCCGCCTATGCTTTAGCCTGATTCTCAGACGGTCGGAGGTCGCTCGCACTCACTCTCTCCTCTCCTCGTCTGAGGTCCTTTGTTTAAGGGATTGTTATTGACGTCATCTGACCGTACGTTGAACATTTCCACCAATCAGGAGTGGTTGTTAGACGGGTTTTTCCACATCAGGAATTTCAAGAATGAAACTGAACGTACTCTGATTGGTGGAAATGTTCAACGGTCAGATGACGTCAGTAACAAGCTCTCAAACAAAGGACATCAGACAGGGAGAGGAGGGAGTCAAAGGACATCAGACAGGGAGAGGAGGGAGTCAAAGGACATCAGACAGGGCGAGGAGGGAGTCAAAGGACATCAGACAGGGAGAGGAGGGAGTCAAAGGACATCAGATGGGGAGAGGAGGGACTCAAAGGACATCAGACAGGGCGAGGAGGGAGTGAGTGCGAGCGACCTCCGACCCAGGGTTCTTGTTAAGAGCCGGTAACCGGTTATTTTTACCGTCTATTCACGTGAATGTTGCCGGCAATCGTGACGAAAATCGTGCCGAGATGTCCGCTGGATGTTATCCAACAAAATCCATCACTTGAAAAAAAAATGAACGTACTTATTCTAAGCAATTCCTTTTCTAAAATACTGGGAAAATAACTATCCGATGTTATCGATCCGAAAACACATCGTCTGTTGAAAAAATTGTGCCTGTTTTGGTGATATCTTTTCCTCGAACGCAACATCAACTTCACGCTCCGCCATATTTGCTTTCCATTCTCCTCGCCGCCAGAAGAAAACACCCATTATTCCTTGTCAGTGGAACAACATGGCGTCCACGCGTGGTCCTAGACAAAAAGATCTTTCGGCATTTGGTTTTTCATTCCAGCCAAAGTGGCAAAAAAGCCAAAAGTAGAAAAAGGATAAATAGCGTTATATGCACCTCTTTTTGGAGTTTACTTTTTTCTGAGTCCAAATTTAATCCAGATTAATCAAGTTTGTATGAAAGAAGAATTATTTAACTATGGGACAGGACAGCCTGACTCAAAAAATTGTGGCCAATCATTGGCTGAAGCATTAACTCACAGGTGTAAAATAGAAATTTAATAACACCAAAGAATTACTCAGGGGTGAGCCCAGACGTGTCTGAAAAACCTTTGAAATGTTTAAAATCCAGGAGCCTCCGGGCACTTTGTCCCCTGGATCCCGGTGGGGGCCTACCCACCCCCGACTTGAGGGCAGGTAACAAAGTTACCTGCTAATTTGGGCTTATGATCTTCTTTTCAAAATCTTAATAAGAACCCTGCCGACCGTCTAAGAATCAGGCTACCTATGCTTATGCTTATATCGCTGGTGAAGACCAAGCTTCATGGCTTTATTTTTATTTTATTTGATATTTTGTTTCTTATAGCATCACACTCGTTCACAAACAAGCGAGGGGGCTGGAAAGAAAACCAACCTACAGCCTAAACCCAGGCCCAAGACCGCGAGTATGTGGAATGTGATTTTGTTGCTAATATGTTTGCAGGCATAGACAACTCGATAAAACATAACCGATCATCGTGTGGGATTAGACAGGGCATGTTGTTGGAGCTCTCTTTAGCTTTGTTTTCTTATTGGTTTAGAAATTCCGTGCAATATTTTCTGACCAATCAAAGCAAAGATGTTTATTTCAAGGTCAATCTCTTGCCCAAACCGCGTCCAAGCACGGTTTAGTTGGGTTGCGTACCTTTTCCCATACAGTACCCAGCTAAAACGTTGAGAACAATTAGAATCTTGCATCTTCCAGTGCACTTTGAAAGCAAGTTAAGTTGGAAATTTAACCGACTGTACCAAAAGATTGAAAATCACTCTCCTTCGTATTTCTATTATGTACCTCATGGCATAAAATTTTTGCTGGACTTAACTTAACAATGCCCTTACTATGCGAAGCCAAGCCGAGAAGCCAAGCGAAGAATTGGTACCTAATTGTTCTTTATCAATTAGAGCCTGCCTCGTTCCCAGGTGTCCCACCTTATTCTAGCGCGGTGCGCGTGGAATTGTGGGACTGATGCATTCTTTCCACGCGACGCTCCGCAGACCCTGTTTCCCCTCGCTAAGATCGGTGCCCGGAGACGAGGCAGAATTAGAGACGTGTTGACTTGAGTGTCGTAAAACCAAAACCAAAGTAATTGCTCTAACCAATCAGAACTCGAAGCAAATACATTTAGCCGGCACCATGCGCGGCAAAACTCGTGCGAGTAAGTCACAATTTGGTTTAGCATAGCAATGCAATACCAAAGCAATCGCGAAATTAGTTTGGACATTCAATTGAAAACCGTTCTATAGCATATAACAGAAGCTCATAAGAGATAAGCTTCTGGTTAGGATTATTGAAATTTTATTAACAATGGACTTTTGTCTTGTAATTTCAGCAGTAAAAAGCTCCTCCACAGGGGGTGGCTCAGGTGTGGCGGCCAAAACGAGACCTTTATCTGCTCATTTGTCACAACCCAAGCCTTGGAGCAAACCACCTCCAGCTTTCGATACAAGCAAAACCAAACGGCAACTGGATCTCATAGAGAGAGACTTAAAACGGACAACAAAAACGCTCCAGGATCGACTGGGCATCTCCAAACAGGGCTTTGTGTGAATCGAGAAACATTTTACTGAATGTTTTTAACCCTATCACGCTCAAATTGCAAGGTCACGCTTCGCGTCAAATATTTGGTTCAGTGATGTTAGACCGATGAAGTTTGTGAATGAAATCCTAAAGTTAGAGCAGTTTTCAGTTGTGTATCGAAAGTAATTTAGCGATTATTTTGCATTTACATTTCATTTACCCAAATAAGGGCAGTCCCTCTCCTCGAGGCTTATGTGCTCTGGTCGCGGTCAAGTTCTTAAAGTTCTTAATGTGTCAGCTGACAAACCCCACTCTTAAAAGAGTTAATATTTGGGGCTGTAGCCAACATGGCAGGCAAATTGTTCCATTGTTTTATAGTTCTAGATAGGAAGCTGTACTGAAGGTAAGTTTTCTTCTCGTTAGGTATTCTATAGGATTTAGTGCGAGTATTTCTAGAGTATCTCGTAAGTGGTATAAGTTCTTCTTTCTTTGTTTTACATTTTGCATTGCTACGCTTTATGATTGGCTAAAACAATCTCCGGCAACTTGAATTCTTAATGAATCAGAGGTAAAACCAAAACCAATGGCGGCTTGCCTGCACGCGTTTTCCCGCGCTTGACGGCGGCAACATGTATTTGCTACGAGTTCTGATTGGTTCATTGGATTGTCTGTGTCTTTTGTGATTGGTCGAGTGATTACTTTGTTTTGGTCAATTGAAAACTGCTCTATACATTCTGCCGATTAAAAGTTACCGACTCCTTCTTTGTTTTGCCCTTTGGATTTGTTTGTTTTACAATACATGCATGTATTTTCAAAATGGCATTTGGGATATTTGTTTGCACTTTGGACTTTGTGCATCCCTAAACAAATAAAGAGGTTGAGATAGCCTGGAAATTACAGAAAGCAGTGAACACAGATCATTATTTTTGTCTCTTATACACCACTTTATTCAGTATGAAAAAATGTATTCAAGCTGAGATATTAAGAATATCAAATGTAATTGAATATTTATCGACCAGTCAGGAGCAACTGGACATGTTTCAACTTGTTGCTAAACCTTGTCTTAAGGCGATGTTACACGAGACGATTTTAAACGACAACTTGCAATGCAAATGAGGTGCTGAACCAATCAAATTTTGTGTAACCTCATTTGCATTGCAAGTTGTCGTTAAAAGTCGTCTCGTGTAACATCGCCTTTAGGCTGTCACGGGCTCCGCCTGTGCGACGAACGACACGAATACGTTTTAATTTAACATATAAATGAAGTCCAAGTCATGTATTTTGTTGTTTCGTTAGTATGTTGCATTTGATATAAATTGGACAGTCTAATTCGTTTAGGGATAGACTGAAGGAATTTCTTTTATATTTTAAACATTTTTAACGTGGCGTCCGGCTTAAAGATGCACAAAAAGAACATTAATTTTAAAGACTAATTAACTACATTATATCAAAAACATGATACACATTGGAAATAAAAAGCAAATTTTCACAAGGTTCGTGAGCGTTTTATTTATACTGCTTTGTTGTCTCTTAAAGCTGAATTACAGTCCGTACTGCGCAATCTCGGGGTTTGTTTTCATTTTTTGTTTTGAATTTGTTAATATGTTACACTTCGGTAATAGCATACATGGAGTAAAGGGGAGTAAACAATCAGTCCGCCATTACGGCCGTTGTGTTTACGAATGCTCGATGAGCTGAAATGTCGGTTTGGGAAAACTTTGGGGTTCTTTTACTTGTTGTTATTGTTTGGCAAGGACATCTGACGTTAATAATGAAGGAAAAGGTAAGTTTGTCCCGTAATTTTCATTTTCGCTAGTAAACGTTCCTTGTTTGTGAGTCTCACAAACATTGCCGAGCTGAGATTGCGCAATACGGACTGTAATTCATCTTTAATTTGTAAAACCGGTTTTTGTATTGAAAATACATATAGTGAACCAATATAGACGACCATTTTAATAGCAGTCGAAAAGGATTTAGGGATATTCATAATTAGTATATACCGAAACAGTGGATAGCATTATTGGCGCGCTCTGATTGGCTACTGAAACTCGGAATAGCAAGTGCTATTCACCTCCAAGCAATTTGCGCGCGAAAAATGTAATCGTTGACAGGAATAAATGAGTTAGAAATCATTATTTTCGTGCTATATTATCTCGCTGTTTTAATACATACTACACCGCTAGCCACCTCCACTTCGGTGAATAGTTGTTGATTAAACTCATTCCTATTAGTGAGAATGTAGACAATCGGGGTGTCACAGAAGCGAATATTATCGTTTATTGTATCAATTTTAAATGCATGTAGAGGTAAGCCGTGAAGTCTTCGGGTAACACGTCCTGGTTCGCATCTCAACGGAGACGTCAGTGTTTTGGAGATAAAACATTTAGACATTTTCGCTGGTAAAGTTTTCTGTAAAGTTTCAACTAAGTTAATACTGATATGTAAGATGTTTTTAGGTTAATGATGTTAATGGTATAACGACTGCTATGTTGGTAAACTTAAAGGGGCAGTATCACGAGGTCGAAACTTGAAAAGGTCGGCCCACGTTTTGAAGTTTGATTCCTTAAATTCAAAAAGGTCGTCGAGAAGTGGAGGTATTTGTTGAATCAAAAAAATCCGTTTTGATAGCCGGCGGAAGAAAGAAAAAATCACTTTTAACAGTGATATGTCCAAAATTCCCGTGCAAGAATAGTGAACAGTGCCGCGCGTGGAACCTCGTGATACTGCCCCTTTAAGTAACATCCTCCAGGAGGCAAGGAGGGGGAAAATTCTCTGAAAGAAGTGAATGCAGGCGCAGAACAACATACAAGGCGTCCAGCCATGGGCTACGCGCACCTCATTCCTTTCTTCATTATTTTTTCAGTAGCCCTATATGCATTTTATAAATAATCAGAAACACGACAGAAATGAATCCCTTGTAATTCACTCGAGGGATTGTAATGATAACCCTTCAACCCGCCGAGGATGTCGCCAAATTACCCGGCGTCTAATCAGGCTTTAACTCTCCCGATACTTAGCGGATCAATTAGTTCAAAGTAGACCGTGGCATTGAATGAATGGGTAAATTGGCAGATGAAATTTGTACAAGGCCAACATTTTGTTATGACAAAGGGACCGCTATTTTAACTGATCAATTGTGTCTTGTAATCTTATCGACAACTGTCAAATGACTGCGAAGAGCTTAAAAATAACAGCACGTATATGACCCTGGGTTGTATTTGTATCTGCACATAACCACTCAGAATACGGGAACTCATCTGCAATGGCTCGAAGTGCGAACGGCCGTGCTTTTGTTAACGTTTTACTCTTTCTGACTTTCATTATTGGCTGTTCAGATGGACAACAATCGTTGCCGACGAAGGTAAAAGCGGCGGTAAGCTTAACTTGTCTTAAGAAACACAGACAAGCTAGTATTCACAATTAGATAGCTATATTTAACGCATGGAGATTAATGGCTTTAATTCTGAGGTCATTTTGTACTCGCCGTCATTTATACTGAAAAAAAGTCAGAACGATATCCTCAGTACGTTTTCACAGCTGTTTTTTTAAACAGCTCTAAGAAGTGCAGAACTCGCCAAAACTTACATGTATGACTCCAAAGTTGATCGTCGCTTGCTCTGCAGTTTGGTTTTACATTATTTGTCAATAACCCCCTTTTATGAAACTTTACATCGCGTTTCTGTCGCTAGGAATTTAATTAAGGTATTCGAAGACGCATAAGAGTTCTCTATTATTTTGGTTGCAACACATGCACCGTAACATGTCCGATTCAAGGTCCTGCTGGTCCCCCAGGCACTCCGGGAACACCAGGTACCCCAGCAGTTCCTTCACCCCAGGGAATTCCCGGGCGTGACGGTCGAGACGGTGTAAAAGGAGACGCAGGTCCCCCAGGTCAGAAGGGGGAACGTGGTGATGAGGGATTCAATCGGAGGTGGAAACAGTGCGTGTGGAATTTGGGCACAAATGGTGATTCTAAAGACAACGGAAAAATTCACGTAAGTATTGTTGCCGCCTTCCTTCCTTCCCCCCCCCCCCCCCCCGATATTCCCAATAGCATTTCAAAACAATAGTTTTTGCAAACTTTGGGTGGCAAACAAAGTGTAAATTATGGGCAGTTCGAAAATAGAGAATTTGCTTCTTTCTCATGCCCCGAGCTCGACCGAGTTCTCTGTTGTGTATGTAATTAAAACTTTTTTTTTTTTCAGGAATGCGAGTTCAACAAAAAGAGAAGCGACACGTATCTGCGCGTTGTTTACATGGGTAATACACGAATAACAAGTTGCTCAAGCTGCTGTAAGAGATGGTACTTTACATTCAACGACGTAGAGTGTCGCGCACCAGCCGCCATTGACGGCCTTGTTTACCATGGCAGTCATATGAATATCCACCGCTCGGCCAACATTGAAGGTTACTGTGGTGGAATAAATCTTGGAAAAGTGCGCGTTGGTTTTCACTTGGAGAACTGTAAGGCGCATACTGCTACTGCTGATGCTCACACGAGCTGGAACGCAATAAGCAGATTCATCATAGAGGAGGTCGAGCCTCCGGTTCTTTGACACTTTATCTACCAAGAGTGCCAAATATAAACATTCATATAAAATCCCAAATTTCATTTGTTAAAATTAAAAAAAAAAAAAAGAAAGTAGCGCCATGCTGAAGAGGTTTCATTTGAATAATCACACCATAGGATTTTGTTGACAGACTCAAACGTTAGGGCAGTACGCAGCTCTTACATGGTCTTCTCTGATTTGCTGAGAAAACAATAGAACAAACAACACAACAACGGACCCTAATACAAACGCAGGTCCAATGAAATTAGAGGTTGTTAAGAGCTGCGTGGTACAATGTATCTGAAAGTTAGAACTACATCACTTTGTCTCCATAATTTACTCCGAAGTGAAAGGGTTAACTCTCTTAGCTTATTCCTGAAAATAGAGAATTCGAAATCTTACAATCGTGATTGTTTTCGTTAAGGGGAGAGTTACACCTCAATGTCATTTTTGCACTACCTGAGATCGGTTTTATGGAATTATCTCGTTTATGTTTCCTGTAATTGAAAAATGACATCATAGGTTTGAAAACGAATGTTATGAAATGTTTTGTGATTGTTTGGTGATTGAGTGAGTGAGCGAGAAGAGAAGAAAGGGGGGAGGGGGAGATTTGTGAACTTTAGAAAAATAAGAAACAATCAAGATTGACGAAGTTTTAAAATTAGCTAGAATATAACGTTAATAATTAGTAGATGGACGCCAAAACAGACAATCGACAGCTGCTTTTAATATATGAAATTATAAAGAAGTGAACATGAACGAAATAAAATGAACTAAAATTAATGAGTGGCAATGTCGTTGGTGTTGATACATAGAAAAATTAAAAGATCAACAAACTCAGCCTTTCATGTACATGTGGCTCGATCAGAAACTATTCTCTTCATATTCAACCTCTTGGTTTCTTTTGAACTTTCTCGTCACTTTTATTTCCCTTATATTAATGTATTTTACTCATTGAAATGGCAAATTAGCTTTAAATAAAAATGAAAAAATATTTATGATAAAACTTTTAGCAAGGAATCATCGAGTAACCTCGTCCCCAGGACTCCTTTCACATCCAAAATGGCGATGGAGGGGAAACAAAGAATGCACGATTACTCCAACAAACCGTTGATAATGGCCGGATCGGAGCTTCCAGACCTAGATTAGTATTAATACTTGAAGTGAAACAAAAGAAACGGTAAACTGATCCTTACGGCAGAAAAACAGAGGCAGAAATAAGATTTAATTTCTGGGATCGTTTGGGTAACCAATATGAGCTATGATTGGTTAATGGTTGCCTTTGGAAACCATCAAACTATGGCAACTAACGTTGGTTACCAAAACGATTCCAGAAGCCTTGTGCCGAAAGCTGGTGCTCAGTCTCCGCGAAGCTCCTGGGGAGTGGCAAAAGAGAGGAGTCCGAAATGTACTTATAATAATCCCAACGCTGGAAGTTTCGAGAGGTGAAAATCCCCCCCCCCCCCCCCCCCAGTAGTTTCTGACAGTTTAGTTGATTGTAAAGGCTCTCTAATGCCTTTCTCTAATGCCTTTCTCGAAGATGATTAGCAGTATTTGGATTGACGCAGCTGAATGTGGCAAAACTTTTAATGTGTTTAATTTTCAAATCTACGTAAAACAAATAAAACGCTCTTTAGCGAGTACATACATTTGCACTTGTCACCTCTTTTCATTCAAAATGATCATTTTAAGTTTCCTTCCGCTTTATTTTATCATCCTGGGATGTATTGAAATAACTTACAGCTTTGAACAACGCTACCTGATCGGAGCAATTAATACCGTTTCTCACTATAAACTGAAAGGGCACCAAATAAAGATAGTGAAGGGCTCCACCCTGTTGTCCTGTGGTCAGTCGTGTCTAGCGGTGCCCGGATGCGTTTCAACGAACTTTGGTGTTTCGGATGATAATAAGCTTGTATGCGAATTGAACAATCGTGGTGTTTCATTGCTATCTAACGAGGAACTGACATATGCAGAAGGATTTACATTTTCTCTTTATTCCAGCGTTTCCATGATTGGCACTGATATTAAGGTAAGTTTTTTTACTAAGACTTTCAGTGATCGACTAGAACTTCTCTAACTTATTTATTACGGCCTTTAAGGACGGGAAACATAAAGATGTGTTCTCCTTGCACTAACTGAAATGGTTGAAGATCCCTTAGTACTAGTAAATTAGTCCACTTAACAAGCGTTACCGACATCGAGTGGCGACAAGCGTTGCCGACATTATCAGTAGAAATAGCGGCATGTCTACGAAATATGACTTTTATTTACTCCTTTAAATAAGCTTCCTAAACAGTTGTCACCTTTGCTACTTTAACCTACAAGCTTGTTTAGAAAGTTTTTCTGATATTATGATTGGACTAGGTACACTTTTGTTTTTCCAATGAGAACGTCTTATTTTGACTTGAGGCTGAGCTGGGACTGAACGTATTGTTAGTTTTTGGCGATTGGAACCTGAAAACGTTCTTACGATGTTCTTAAGATAAATTGTGTAGTATTTCAGTAAATCTTAGTACTGAAAGAAAGGGGAAAAAATGGACCAAGTTCAACCAATTTCCTAATTTTTAAACAAATTTGTAAATGACTTGCAGCGTAAACCATTGAAGCATTTTTGGCTCAGTTGGACTGTATATTTTCTCTGACTAAATTGTTACACTTTACAGAACTTTCAGTTAGATAACTATAAAAACAAGAGGGAAAAAAAAAGGACGTTCTTAACATAAATATCACCTTGGCTGTGTTCTTAGCACATTCTTCTAATTTCGGCCAATCCCAGCCTCAACGTTCTTATTGAAGGTTCTTATAAAAAAGAAAGTGTTATAAGGTATAAAATTGTTTGCATAACCGCATTTGTTTTGTTCGCTTCTCGCTTATCAGGAGCCTAGAACAGCTTAGAAACCCTTTAGCTATGTTTGACCTAAAAATTTAATGTCATTTTAGGGACACTGTCTTGCTGAAATATCATGTTTTCATGATAATGGACAGGAGATCGCTTTACTGCGCCTTTCAATAACATGCGGAATTTGAAATTCAAATCTCCACCAACAGTTGCGTTATTCCCTGCCGTCAATTATAATTAATACGAAAGCCAACGGACCATGTAAAAATGAAACAAACAAAACGGATCGAAATCTACCAATCATAATGCACGGACGTGACCTTCTGACATCACTGAAGTGAAGATCTGTTTCCTGAGGGGTAAGCTAAGATGATTGACGGCAGTGTAAAACGCAACTGTTCGCGGAGATTTGAATTTCAAATTCCGCATGTTATTGAAAGGCGCAGTAAGCTTGCTTCATTGGTTTAAACTAGCAATGAATGAACGCAAAGAATGTGAACTAAAATTCCAAAATAACGACTAAAAAACTAAACATTCTACCGGAATCGAAACTTTGATTTTTTGACCGCCTGTCACGAAATCAACATTAATGAACTATAATCCACTTCCATCCTTGTAATCCTGCACTTTTTCTCCATACTATCGCTTCTGTTTTGCTCTATAGAATTTTTCAATCCAATTTTGTTGTATATTTGGTGGCATTTGGCAAAATAACGTTTAACATGGAAATTAAATGAGCAAACTTGGTTATTTCGGTGGGACAACGTCCCTTTAAGAAGTAGATATACAGATGTCTAAATTAAGCCGTAACAGACACGGTCGACTATTTAACTATTATAGCGCGAAAGCGCGCGTGACATTGCCTAATTCTTAGCCGACTCGACTAAAATTAGGCGATATCACGCATGCTTGAGCACAATAATAGTTTTATAATTCAACACATTGATAACGAAGTACAGTTTGAACAAAAAATATCGAGGTCGGTCCGGTCATTTTTGCATTCTCTTGTCAAAATACGAAATTTACCTCCATCGTTGGATATACGTCATGTAGACATAGCGTATATCGATAACCTTCTGACCATTTTCGTCAGTGTATTAATGTGTTGAATTATAACAGTGATCATGTTCGTCTCTTCAGTTTGGTGTACTGTTTAATTTGCGGTCTTTGTTCTAGGAGGGCTGCAAACAGATAACCTGTCTTAATCAAGGGCAGTGCCATTTTAACCAGGATAAACAAGAATTTAAGTGCACATGTCATCTACCGTGGACAGGAGACAGTTGCGAGACAAAGATAGGTAAGTAAAGTGCCTTGTTAAAGTTACTCTGCACACACATTGACGTCTTCCGGGATAGCGGGCGAATATGATCAACGATGACGTATGCCTGATGCATCCTCTGACTAGTGCGCGCACTTGTTCAGATAGATATTTATAGTCTTGGGGAAGGAGGGAGGGGGGGAGGGGGCGTGAAAAAGGAGAAGAGAAGAAGGGAAGGAACACCTGCTATAAGGACAGCTGGGCTATTCGCATTACGCCCACTGATCTCCTGGCAATCGAATTATGTCAGCTGTTCGTACGTTCACCAATCCGAAACTGGCGCGCGCTTTTACGCATGGCTGACTCTAGGTGTGGCTGAATTTACTATGTTTAGCGGAATTTCGCGGCCGTCTTCGTCCGCAGAAATGAACAAAAGGGGTCTCTCTCTCCCCAGCTCTATTCTCCCCGACGCATGCTAGGCAGGTTAGAGTTTAAGTGATAATGAGAGTCTAGATATGGGTGCTGGAATTTAAGTTGTATCTTTTTTCAGTTCCATTTTTCACTTATCAGTTTCATTTTAGCCATTTCTCAGCTAGTACGTTATTTTTAACGGCCTTCGAATCTCACCTATCAGTTAAAAAAACGCAGCATTTTTAGTTGCCAGTGAAAACGTTTGCCAATTCTCAGTTATAAGTTAAACCCATTCTAGATCTGAATACTTTACCAGTTCTTGCACTCGATAATTTATGGTCTCATTGGTTTATGTGTGACTATGTTTGGTCAATAGACGTTCACTACCACTTCACTACACTTGGAGCCAGGGGGAGATTTGGACCGACCAGCAATGCAGAGTACCAGGGTACCTCACTTGAAGGGATCTTAGTGCAAAACGGCCTACAAACATGGAATGTCCCTATAACGGGCCAATATCACCTTGAGCTGTGCGGTGCTACAGGGGCGAATCATGGCGGTTACTACACTAAAGGAGGAAGGGGAGCCAGAGTAAAAGGAAACGTACATCTTGAGCAGGGGACACAGCTGACAGTCTTAGTGGGACAAAAAGCAACTGGAGGAGGTGGTGGTGGCGGCACGTTTGTTGTATTTGCTGCGATGGCAGTCCTCTGGCTATAGCTGGGGGTGGTGGTGCGGCTGATATTGTAGATGGTGATCCGGGACAAGCTGGTGAATTGGGGAGTGTTAACGGCGGCAGGAAAGGAAAAGGAGGGAATGTATGCATGTCAGGAGGCTCTGACCTCTCCTTAGTCGGTGTTGGAGGAGGAGGTGGCCTCATAACAAATGGGTGCTGCTTTGAGGATGGTAAATGCAAGAAGCCTTGCCCAGGCAACGACGGAGGAAAATCGTTCTCTGCTGGGGGAGAGGGAGGGTATAATAAGAAGGCTCGATGTGCAGGGGGGTTTGGCGGTGGTGGAAACTGTGGGGGAGGGGGTGGATACTCTGGTGGTGGTGCTCAAGTTGATGGGAGGAGCGAAACTTTGGATCTTCATGCGGGAGGTGGAGGGTCGTTTGTCCCTAGCGATGATTGGACTGTACTGTCTGGAGATTGTCTCGTTGGAAACGCTTTTGCTACTTTTGAATTGGTATCACTGGATTACTGATTTGAATTTCTTATTTTAAAAGACACGAAACACTTGTAACTAAGAAATTCTATCATATTTTTCTGTGTTTTAATTTGTGTAGTTCTTTACCTAGACGAAAGCTCTTCGTATAAAACTTAGCCTGCATAACAGGCGTTATTGAGGGCGCTCAAGCGGGTTTTGGGGCGCTGCGCGTTCGCGACCTAAAACCCGCTTGAGCGCCCCAATTCGCCCCAATAACGCCTGTTATGCAGGCTATATAAAACTCTCAATTTATGTACGCAAAATTTTCATTCGCTGCCTGTTGTGTAAGAAACGGCGTGAGGTAAAATATCGTTGTAAGCCTTTTTGCTTAATAAAAGGTTGCATATCTGTTAATTATCCGTCTGAGACTGATAATTCGTCTAAATATAAATTCAGTGTTTAGACGAATAAGGGGGCAAAATTTTTCTGCGCGCAGACGTGTTCTATTTCCTTGCTTCACGCGGAAAAGGTGAAGCAAAGGAAATAAGACTAAGACGTCTGCACGCAAGCTAATCATTACCGAGATGATAGTAAATCGCATGATGTTTTACATTTTGTTTCATTCAAGCCAGCGAAGTATAAGACAAGCTATTGACGTCTGAAAACGATCCGATCAGAGACACTGGCCTTGAAAAAGAACTTATGTGTAAGTATCCGAAACAAAGTGAATAAAATTCTAGTGTTCAACTTCCGTAAGTGTACGCGTATGCTTCTGTCGCAGGTTCGTAGTGTCGTCGTCATGAAAGCTCATCAGTAAGTCATGATTACCGTATTTCCTGGATCATGTGGAATAATAACCGGGAATAATAACCCACATCATCACAGTAAATAGATATTTTAACACCAGAACTACAGGTGTTTTTTTTCCTGACACGATGAACGCTTGTGCCAAAAGACATGTCAAAGACCGTGGACAATCGCCTT
Source organism: Cladopsammia gracilis (assembly GCA_022457155.1). Classification (NCBI taxonomy): domain Eukaryota; kingdom Metazoa; phylum Cnidaria; class Anthozoa; order Scleractinia; family Dendrophylliidae; genus Cladopsammia; species Cladopsammia gracilis. Next base: position 546,286 of record JAJGOT010000170.1, on the reverse strand, counting down.
TAAATGGAAGAGATGGTCAGTGGGCGCATTAACTGACTGTACTGGATAACAGACAATCGCCAAGCATTTTAATGCTTTTATGCAAACTTCGCGAAACCTTTTAAGGTTTAACAAAACAAACACGTCATGGAACTCCTTTCGACAGTCCCGGGCTTATAATGTTAAAAACGGTTAGGGACATCCCTGGCGTTCTTAATACGTATTGACAGACGAGTAATTTGTCTCTAAATTTATATCTAGACGGAAAATGAAAACGGTTTTTTACTTAGTTTTGCGAGAGGGGTACTGTTCGAAAGCTCAAAATAAGTGAAGGTGAAAGTTATCAGAACAGACAAGTTTTCTTGTAGAGTCAAGCCTCATCGATCGGCTATTTTTCATTTCCCTCCCCTCCGTCCTCTCGCGTTTCCCGCGCTATTCGCCTTATTCCCAACCAGAATGCCTGTTCATAGGCATAGTGGGCCCCGGGCCCCACGCCTACGGCCTCCGTCCACCATTATGGTTGCTGGCCTTATGGATCATCATTCACTTATGATTAATAAGGCCTGACTCTACAAGCAAACTCGACTGTTCTGATAACGTTTTGATTTTCAGTTCCAGTTTCATTTCAGAATTGCACAAGATTAATTGGACTCTTGAATATTGGTTTTGTCCTCGTCAGAAACATTAGCGTACATCTAAAATTATGTACAGTTTACAGAAAAAAGGTTTAGTGCCATCGGGTAACTGTTGTCATTTTAGTCCACTGCAGTCAAACAGTAAATTTGCAAACAAATTGCAACATCATTTTTCTCAATTCCATGTGATCAAGGATGGTTTACTTAGCAACATAATTTGAACATCTTTGAAGCTTTATGTTTCCAGGCGTCAACTTCAATCTGATATTATTGAATCCGTGAGCAGATCGAGTAAAATACGTCTGTAGCATTAAGCCAATAAACAACTTAGTAAAAACAATTCGATTGTTAAATATTAGTATAAGTCTGCAGAACAATTTCATGCCCAAAAAAGGAAAAAAAAAAATATGTATTCTCAGAGAAAGTGTATTACTTTTACATGGGTGGCCTGTGCAAAAAGCTTAAAACTGAAAAAGACGTACTTTCAGTATTACTTCACTAAAGAATAACTCTGTGGGTATGATTTACTTTATCCATAGGGCTTTTAAAAAGAGAAACACGATGAAAACAATGTTTCTTCTTTGAGAGTGTGATTTTACGCAACTTGGGTGTCCTGTGGTAATAGCTCACAATTTTTAAAGGGAGACTTTTTGTATGTTGCTAAGTGGACCACCCTCAAATGCATAGGGCTGAATAAAACAATGTTGCAATTTTTTTTTTATAATCACCAGCAAAAATTCGTAGATTGACTGGATTCATAGATCTTGATAAATAATAGTCCTTAAAACGTGGCTTTTATTTTAACATAATCCTTGCACCATTTTAACGCCTAAAACATTATTGTAGTCCGTTTCAATTTGTTCTGATGAGATTCTAAAAACCAAATCTAGAAAAACCCACCTTAGAAGACAGAATTACTTGTTCATATGAATAGCGTGTTGAGTATTTGGCGACATTGATGTAAAATACTGAATCAACAAAAAGATTGAATATATTTCTGTGTCTTGATTTGTTACAATACTTACAGCCTTCGTATATAAGTGGAGAAGCATCAAAACATTTTTTTTCTAGGTGCTTGAATCACAGTACCGGACGCTTTTCTCGCGCTCTTATCTCTTTCATATTACACGCCCCTCGTGTCTCCTGCCGGTCGGTCCCAGGGCAAAATTGTGGACGCGCGCGCGTTTCCGAAATGTAACTCTACAAATAAACCGGCGCCTGCTCTGCTTTGCTATGCTCCTACTATAGCGACTTCACAAGAAAGCGTACCGTGAGAGAACCTTTGGTACCCAGGGAAGTAGATTTAGAGTAACTTTAAAACGGAGATCTTGGCCCTTTATTCTTTAATCATCTTACTTGAATTGTTGGGGTTTTTAATTTTTCACTTTTTATATGCCAATTCAAATTGTCTTTCCTTGTACCTCTTCCTGACTGCCTAAAGTACGAAAGCCGAGGAGGGACACTATCCCATTTCCGACTTCACTTTTTTTGCCATTTCCGACTTCACTTTTTTTCCATTTCCGACTTCACTTTTTTTTTTGTCATTTCCGACTTCAATTATTCTTGTACTAACAGATCCTACTTACACCGGCAGCATTTTCGTTCGCGGTTCTTTGCTTCTTATGTACTTGTTATATTTTGGGACCGTAGATCTTTTCAGATCTGAAATGCTGCTTATTTATTTTTCACATGGTATTGGCCATGTTCTCACTGAGGGATGGTTCTGTCCATCCTCAATTTCTTTATCGCGACAACGACATGATATTTCAAATTCTTTGCCTATTACTCATGGTCACGCGCCGCTGTGACTTGGGTCAATTGGCAAACATTTGAATTCGAGCTCACATCTGTTGCCATCACCACGTGCGATGTGGTAGAGACTAGAATTGGCGTTCGCGCTGTGTTGTTACTTTTCTTGGGTAGCCTGTTTCTGAACTTCCCATAAGCCCTTTCAAGTGTCTCGGCCATGTGCTCGGCGCGTCGGCCATGTTGTTTTTTGCGAAAACAGTATTTATCTGCTGCTGAATGTTTTTTCTTTTGTACGCCGGATAGAACTTGGAGTATCCACACTTGTGTAAGTCTATTATTCTGTACTTTCCAGTTATTCAATTTGAGTGTATTTAGGACGTTTTTCTTAGACGGAACATTGTATTTTACAGCGAATTGCACCGAACGAACGCAGATGTGAATTATCTACATGTATACTGGAACTGAATGAGAATTCTGTAGGCGAAGAATCTGTGGGAGAACTTGTAATCTCGACTGTGGAAACCTACGGTGGACCACGGTGTAATAAAGTCCTAATCTTTCATTGAGTGCAATTGAAATGTCTCACCTACACGGACCCGGCGACCACACGCTGGTTTTTCTATCTTTTTGCTGCTACACCATGCTGACGAGACCCAACCAGGTCGAAACAGCTGACCACGGTTGCATTTTGGCTTTCAGTTTGGGCTCTATCATGTCGTTGTTGCGTTAAATGTTCTACGTGGTATGCCTTGCTCTATACTTTGACTTTTTTTTTGCCATTTCCGACTTCACTTTTTTTTTGCCATTTCCGACTTCACTTTTTTTCGATTTCCGACTTCACTTTTTTTTTCGATTTCCAACTTCACTTTTTTTTTCGATTTCCGACTTCACCTTTTTTTTCGATTTCTGACTTCACTTTTTTTTTGCATACCAAAAAATTGCCCCCTGAAAGGAGACATTTGCTCCGGGCCTGCGCGTTACTTGCATTTTGGCTTTCAGTTTGGGCTCTATCATGTCGTTGTCGCGTTAAATGTTCTACGTAGTATCAGCCTTGCTCTATACTTTGATTGTACTAAAATGAACTATTACCCATGCGCAGTTGAGCTCGAACGGCCTGGGCGCTAGTCCGCGCAAGTCACCAATGGGGTAGAGTCTACCTTCTATAGCTCAGAAGGAGGTCGGACACTTATTGAGAATTATATAACGTAATGTCGACACTTAGAATTTTATGTTCAATAAATTTTTAAGTGTAAAAAAGAAAATATAAAATCCCCACTCAGGATTGAACCTGTGACCTCAGCTAGGCTTAGACTTACATAACCTACCGTACCACCTAGCTTCTCTGGCTGCTTAGTCCTAAATTTAACTATATAAACTGCTACCCCTAACCTCAACTGAAAGCTAACCAGTTACTCCGTTACATAAGTCTCAATAAGGTGTCCGACCTCCTTCTGAGCTATGGAATCTAGACTTTACCCACCAATGGAAGCCAAAATGGGCTCAGTCGAAGCATATTGCATTGAAAAATGTCAAAATGACAGGGTTTCTTTCGCTCCAACTAAATCATATTTCCCATCAAAATGTTCACTAGATCCCAGTCTCTTCAAAACCGAGTGTGGATGTTGACATTACACCTATTAAAATGAGTTATACCGCTAAAAGCGATGACCGCGCGGTTGAGCTCCATACAAGCCTTTACGTGACATTGGTCACTTCAACGTCAAAATGACATGACTTTTTTTTAAGTTATTAAAATATTTTAACGTTTCCAGTAACAAAATTAATAACCAAATTACTGGAATCCGAGTGTGGATTTCCGAAAAGTAATTCATAAATGGGCGAAATCGTGATTTTCCCTTCCATAAATGGCGTTTTCGCTGTGATTTTAAGGATCAAATTGGGGGTCTGGGGACGAGTTAAAAAATTAGAGGCAAATGTCACCCAATTTCTTGCCATGACTTCCGACTTCACTTTTTTTCGATTTCCGACTTCACTTTTTTTTCGATTTCCGACTTCAATTTTTTTACGATTTCCGACTTCACTTTTTTTCGATTTTCGACATCTGACTTCAACCTTAAATTCAAACGTCTATTTGGATTAGTATAATGTTCATTTTAAAATAAAAAGACTTGTGGGCAGCACGCAGCAACTTGTCTTGTATAACTGAGTTTATTAATCGACTGGTTTCGTCTGCTAGTGAGACTTCATCAGGATTAAACTACAAGATACACAGATGAAACTTATTTTATACTAAACCTTTGTAGAACAAATCACGTTCCTATTAGGGTGTGAACAACAAAAACACCCACAAGAAATACGCACAGGAAATTACTCAAATCCTGTGCTAGAAAATGTGCAATGTTATGCGGCTCACAGTTTTAGCGCATATTTCTTGTGGGTGATTTTGTTGTTCACACCCTAATAGGAACGTGATTTGTACTACAAAGGTTTAGTATAAAATAATTTTTGAATGAAACTTATAAATGTAATCAAAGTTAACGACAGAAGTGATAATTTAGGAGGAGAGACCGGGCCTATTAATCAGGGAAAGTTTTATTGGTACTCGCTACACCCTAAAAATGCTTATCCCAGACTAGTCTCCCCCCCCCCCCCCCCCCCCCTACTGAGGCCCGTCCTCTTTACCTCAGCGAAAAACTCGTCAAGTCAACAGCCATTTAGACTATATCTAAGTAAATATCTGTGGCAATTGAAGGAAAAGAAAGAAGAATTTACAATTTCGTGGAAGATCCTCGCAAGGGCTAGAGCGTACACTAACCTCACTAAACGCTGTAATTTATGCACCACAGAGAAGTTTTTTATTATAACGAAACCGCAATTGGCGACCTTAAACAAACGCAATGAACTCGTATCAACTTGCAGGCACCGACGAAAATACATTCCTATGTATAAGTGATCGCACATTAAAATAGCCAATCACAATCGCAAGCATGTAATTTTTAAATTTTTGAATTTTAACGGTCTGATGTAACGATGTCACGCGATCATATTGCTGATGTAAACCTTAACGATACTTCAGTGTATATGGAGATTAACTGATGAGTGGATCAACTTTGTGTTTGTCTACGAAACAGAACTGTATTAAAATCCATATGTGCTCATATTGAGTAGTCTACCTACTTTTATATATATATAAACAAATTCTTGAGTAGCGAGAATGGATAACGTAGAGCGCTCATCTAGCATTGACTATAACTTCATGAGAGTTCAGACTTCAGGAGTAATCATCGTTTTATTGCGACAGCTCTGTTTCGTATGGTCCAAAATTGAAAGGACCACACTCATCAGGCAACTTGAACGAATGACCGGTAAAATGAAATGCTAGCAGTAAAATACGAAAATTCAAAAATTCAAATGGTTGCTAGGCAGCAAATGCGTGCTGTTTGACAAAATAAGATGTAAAAGTGTATCCGGTTTCGCTTTTTACAAACCGTCTTCTCCGTCAATAAAATCATGGTACCTCATTGACTAAAATCCTGTAATTGAGCAATTAAATTGTGATTTTTCACAAATTAAATTGTGATTTTTTTACACTTTTATTTTGTCAAACAGCACGCATTTGCTGCCTAGCAACCATTTGAATTTTTGAATTTTCGTATTTTACTGCTAGCATTTCATTTTAAGTTATATTTTAAGTTATATTTCAAGTTATATTGAGCACTTTTGTAGCAGATGAAGAGTTCAATTTTTCCTCTACTGGTTATATATATATATATTAGAAGACAGTCTGATCAACTGATTCGACTTGGCATTTTATTACTAACTAGTTTCGTACCGCACAACTTGTACGGCACTCATCAGATAAAATTGCCGAATACAAAGATTACAACGTTACACGGATGAGAAGGAAAGTATAAAATTACAACGGTTTTTTCGGAAGAATAGAAAATGTTCTATTCTTCCGAAAAAACCGTTGTAATTTTATACTTTCCTTCTCATCCGTGTAACGTTGTAATCTTTGTATTCGGCAATTTTATCTGATGAGTGCCGTACAAGTTGTGCGGTACGAAACTAGTTAGTAATAAAATGCCAAGTCGAATCAGTTGATCAGACTGTCTTCTAATATTTATGCTCTAGTTTTCCTATTGAGCACTCTGACAGCAGTTCTGCAAATCAACTAATATATATATATATATATATATATATATATATATATATATATAAAGTGTAGAACTGGATATTCGTAAAACAGTGCTCAATACATTAATGTATATAATGTATATTAATACATTAATGTATTAATGTACATTAATACATTAATGTATATAAGTACCGTACGTGAAAAACCGAGATCCGCAAAAATTTTTCCCAGCGTTAAAGTCTGTTAAATTTGTTCCCACGAAATGCAAAAAATCGGCATTCCGCGAAATTAAACTCCGGCGAATTTCATGCCACACGCTATATAAAATAACTGACAGAGATACTACGCGCGTTATGATTGTCAAAAAACGTATAGACTATTGTGCCGGTAAATTCATAGAAAACTGCCTCCAGAAAACCGTGCAAGAGAAACTGTTAAAGAGTCTGACCCACCCAGTTTACATTGCGCACTTCTCTTATTGTTATGATACGGCTCTATTCCATATTTGGACAGGCATATCACCTCTTGCATGAGTGAATTTCTCATCTACAATACAGTATGGACTTTCGGGGGCCCTGAAAATGACGGATGAACCAACTTAGGCGCGCAATGCAAACTGGGTGGGTCAGATTCTTTAAGTGAACTAGTCCAATTTTCCGACATCGCACCAATAACGAGATATGAGAAAGAATTTGAAATGTTCCAGCGACGCGCTGCACGTTTTGTTAACAACAACTTTTCCAGTCTCTCAAGTGTATCAGCCATGCTTGAGGAGTTTGGCTGTTAGCTACTTTCCAATGCAAGAAAAAGAAACGGGTTGTTTATAATGTACAAAATTCTTAATGGCTAAAGCGCCATCATAGTAACTGATTATACTGAACTACTCCAGTTCAAGACTATAAAGCATCATTCTCAGACTCTGAAACCTTTTAGTCCACGCACGGAATGCTTTAAACAACCATTTTTTCTGCGCACTGTTCCAGAATGGAATGCCCTGCCTGCAGAAGCTATTCTGTCTGATAGTCAAGATAAATTTAAATCGCTGATTCATTTATAATTTCTACTAAATTCATTATATGTTTACCTGTTTATCTATATTTTTTGTTATGTCAGACCGTTGACTGTAACCTTTGTAAAATGCAAACAGCTTTACAAAGTATCAATAAAGAAAGAATTTCACAACCCAAGTTATTGCATATTGTGTTCTTGACTGTTAAAAGATGAGAACAGAGGATCTGTTTCTTTTAAACAATAAGTTGTTGTTCAAACCTAACACAAAAATTTTCCCACGAGCAATAACCTGAATTAAATATAAGCTTGAGCTTGGGCACCGGGTGGATGGAGTCGACGTGATACCCACATTTAAACCCTTTGTAGACTCAAACTGGCAGTCAAATTTCTATTTGCAGACTGACTTTATTTTATGCGTGTTTTGTTTTTTTACATCATGCAGAGAAAATCAGAATATAGCTTATTCTTACATATATTGTATATCATGGCAAGGAAGGAGAGACATGATTTTTCGTGCGGCTTGCATGAACATCTTTTCATAATGGTATAAACCGCTGTTAGGAGCGCTGTGTCACGGGCGCATAGTCACGATACAGATGGAGGGGTGAAACACAACGATATTTATGCTTGAGTAAAGGCTGCTGACCTAAAATACTGTACAGAATTTGAAAACCGATAGAAAAACGGAGTAAATTGTCTTCCGAACGAGATGTTTAGCAGGAATTTTGGATGATTTTTGGTGGAGATATTGCAGATCGAAGATTGGAAATTTTAGCCGTGGGATGTTTACTCAGTGGCCTTGAAAAAAGTCGAACTTCAATGTGAATTACCGTGGTGGATACAAACTTTTACGGAAAACCAATTTCATGGTCAAGGACAACATTGTTTCGAGACAATAATTTCGATTGATAACAGGGAATTGGTTGCCGCTCTGGGTTGTCGCGTTAAATTTTACGAAGGCGATTCTGCTGGAAATGGCATTACGCCATACTGTTGTTACTCAAGAAGAAAGGTTTACTTTCAAGGCCAAAACCGTGGAGAATAAATCTTGAAATATAGTGATTTTTATGTCAGAAAATGGCCATCGATGTCAAGGAACAGGATCCGATTGATAAAAGTAGAAAAGTCTAAAGCCTAGAGAGGTATGTCAAAATAATTATTTTATTTCACTCAAGCTTCTCTACTTACGTCTGACATGTTTTTACGTGTTTTTTTCTAAGTGTCGCTACGCACTGCGCACGCGTGCCCCTCCTTCCTTGCCATGAGGTAAAGTGAATCAAAGCGTAAACCTTTCTTTACCTATTGTCACTGTATAGGCTGATTGAAAAAACTTTGTCGGGTGAAAGGTATAAACCAAGAACGATACGACCGAACGGCTTTCTGGGAAACAGAAAAAGACTTCTTGTGTTCTCAGATGATTGCACACCATTATAACAAGGTATGCCTAAAATCGTCCCCTGAAAAAGACAAAAACAGCAATAAATGGAATGCTAACAAGCCTTATTTGGCTTGATCCCAGAATTCCATTGTATTCTGTATGGTTTCTGTTGTTTGCCAGACAACGTTGTTTCATTTACGTATATAATAAATGGCACTTTATAGATCATTATTAATATTAACACGTACTATATTGAACTCAGGCGTATGTAACAGCCAGACATTAAAACCATCAACTGACCATATGCCATTCGCATGACTCTGAAGATGACTTCCGCTCAGGCTGTCGAAACGTCAGTCATTGTCACCAGGCTTAACTAATCAATGACATCAATGTAATCAATGAGTAATCAATGGGTAATCAATGAGTAATCAATTGATTACTCATCGAGTATTGCCAATACTCAATGACTACTCAATGACTAATCAATGACCCACAAAATTTTTGGTCATTGATTAGTCATTGATTTGCATGAAAAGAGGTGTTGACAGGCCAGACACGACTCATAAGCTCGTGATAACGTGGAACGTGACCTTTAGAGTTTTGCTCTAACAAGTATATCCCCCAAATATTTTCCTTTTTTGTATGAGATAAGGGGAGGCTCTTTGTATATTTCTCTTAGTAATGGTTGGTTCTGAATTAAATGCCATTTGCTCATTAGATGATTTTAACATTAGGCAACGCCGCGCGGTACGTTGTTACGAAAGGCAGAATTCTTTTTCGCATGTTCTCCTTTTGCTGCAAAGATGACTTCCGTTCATTGAATTTTACCTCAGAAATTATTTTCTCAATGAGATTGTGAGTGTAGCCTCTAGCACGGAGGCGTGCTTTGAAGTTGTTGATATTCTCACTGAATGATTTCGCTGAGGAATTTGTTCTTAAAAGTCACTCACAGATTGATATCAATATAAATTCTCATCGAAAACTGTAATCTGTTTTACCTTTAAGTCCCTCGCTTGCTTGGAAATTCAAATCTCCGCTTCTGGTTCTGAAATCCGTAGAAAACAAACATCCCCGCATTTGATAAAAACGTAATACATGAAGTTCCTCGAAGCAAGATTTTATCCATGAAAACTCGTCTTTTTCCACTAAAGCGGCTTCTGAGTATCCCTTAATTAGTATCCTTGTCTTGAGTAGCAAACCGCGAAATATTCAGGGAAATAACGCCTTTAATTCAAACGGTTTTCTCCGCTTAGTAAATTCACAGCAAAACAGCAAAGTGTTTTTCTAGCTGACGTGACATTCGGCCGTGTAACCGCGTGAAAAACAAAGCCTCGCTTTGGTTTCAACATGACGTCGTACGCGCATGTTTTGCGACGTCATACGCGCCCGCGAGCTAGTCCTGCGCGACGGTGGAGCTACAGTAGTCCGGTCCTGCGCGACGGCGGGCGGACGGAGGGCGGGCACACGCGCTCCCGCGAAACATTCCGCTAGCCATGACCATGAAAAATGACGGGCACAGGTTCTGGTTCTATGAGTATGGGGCTGCGCAGCCAGGCCTTCGGCCTGGCAAGTGCTCCGCTAAAAAGAAAAACAACTGAATATTTTGCCGAAAACGTTCTCTACCACTTCACGTGTTGAATTACAGAAAATGACTCAGAGACGAAAAATAGGGAGATAATGCATACAAACACTCCAAACAACAGTTAGGGAATTACCTAGTTTACTGAAAAAAAAACTTACAGTTAACGACATTAGCTAAAAAAATACTGTTTTATCAGAGCAAACAGGAGCAAAACAATTTAAAAGTTTACGAACTTCGTTGACAGCAACGATACGAACTTCTATTGATTCCTTAACGCCATGAAGTTTCGAATGTTTCAAAGAATGTTTCAAAAAAAAAATAATATCCATTCAGTTACTTACCATTAGCCAGCGCATTCGTTTTTATCAAATTGAAGTGTGACGTCATCACCAACAAGCACAAAAGGCGCCCAGTATTTCACTTCACTGTACTTGTCTGATTCTCTGAGACATTTCATGGCCTGGTTCAGGGATTCGCTTGCCCTTAGTCCTTTCACAAGGTGATGGTAGAAACTTCTCATGAACTCCAGCGTGGCCTCGTCATCGATCGCCCAAAGTGACACAAGAACAGAACGAGCACCAGCACCCATAAAAGCACGAGCAATACCGACCACACCTTCAGGGTTGATCTTCCCTCGACCACTGTGACAACAACTAAGCACAACAAGCCTGGCTCTCAGCTTCACACTCATCACATCTGCCATTGTTAAAAGGTAATCTTCCTCTGTAGGGATCCGTGATTGGCGTCTTGGGTTTGGAGTTAGAGCTATTTCACCTCTTTCCATGCACCCATGTGCAGCAATGTGAACCAAGGCAACTGAACGCAGCCCTTTCAACACTTCATCTTTGGTGGCCTTTTCTCCCGTGAGAGGTTTCACCTTGAGAATCTGCCCAATCATTTCTACTTCTTTTTTGGCAAATGGAAGTTGATCTAAGATTTTCTCTCCCTTGAGGTCAGTAACATCTGCTACGTATGGATCTCCCACAAGTAGAGAACCACTCCTGCTGTGGTATTCTGGTGAACAATCAGCAATCATTTTCAAACTGGTCAGCGAGGGAATCAATCTGATTCTGAATGATTCACAGAGGTACTTTGATTTGCGGTCCAATAAGGCAGCATAAGGAGCCAGCCACAGTGGACCATCCGGGACAACGATGAGTTCATCACCTTGAACGAGGTCTGCAATTGGAGCAATTATGTGGTTGTACAAGATGACTAAAGGATTCCCTTCAAAGACAGGAGGCTGTGGGCTTTTCTTAGGGGATCTCTCAACAGGGTGAACACCTTTTCGTACAAACGCATCCAAGGATCGATTCTCGCACCTAACTTCAGCACGGACACCAGTGTTTATATAAGCACTTTCAATTAAGGACTGCCATTTTCTAGCTTCATTCTTTGAAACGTGATCATCAAGCTCCTTTTCCCGGTGGTAAACAAGTTTACCTTTTGACAGTACCCAGATATTAATACCATCGTCAATGGTGTCTATGGCTTGAAAAGCTGTGGTTGATGAAGTGCAGATCAACAGGTCATCTTTCTCTTCCTCACGGTCTCTTGACACTGACTGATCTGATTTTGAAGCGTATTACAATTCCATAAGATCGTTTAGAGCTTGCGCTCGTCCTTCTTCTGCAGCAAACAAAGCTTCTTTGATCTTGCCTTGTTTTAAAAAAACTCTATACAAACCAAAATAGGGTGGATTATATAAACTTCGAAAACTAATCTTCCACTCATCTCTAGACCGTAGAGAACTTCTTACATCATTCATTACCATAACGCTTGCCTGGTAACATTCTGCAGCTTTGTTGAAATCACCGAGGTTTTGAAAAGCATTGCCAAGATTGCAATACGCAATTCCTTCTCCGGCTTTATCTTTCAGGTCTTTCGCAATACTAAGATACAGGGTGTGATATTCTACGGCTTTGTTGAAATCACCGAGAAGGCAAAAACAAGTGCCAAGATTGCCATACGCATTTCCTTCTCCGGCTTTATCTCCCAGGTCTTTTGCTATACTAAGATGCAGGATGTGATATTCTAAGGCTTTGTTAAAATCACCGAGGCTGTTAAAAACACTTCCAAGATTGCCATACACACTTCCTTCCCCGGCTTTATCTCCCAAGTCTTTCGCGATACTAAGATGCAGGGTATGGTATTCTACGGCTTTGTTGAAATCACCGAGACGGTGAAAAGCAGCGCCAAGATTGCCGTACGCATTTCCTTCTCCGGCTTTGTCTCCCAGGTCTTTCGCTATACTAAGATGCAGGGTGTAGTATTCTACGGCTTTGATGAAATCACCGAGATTTTGAAAAGCATTGCCAAGATTGCCATAGGCATTTCCTTCTCCGGCTTTATCTCTCAGGTCTTTCGCTATACTAAGATGCAGGGTGTGGTATTCTACGGCTTTGATGAAATCACTGAGACTTTGAAAAGCATTGCCAAGATTTCCATACGAACTTCCTTCTCCGGCTTTATTTCCCAATTGTTTCGCTATACTAAGATGCAGGGTGTGGTATTCTACGGCTTTGTTGAAATCACCGAGACTTTGAAAAGCATTGCCAAGATTGCCATACGCATTTCCTTCTCCGGCTTTATCTCCCAGTTGTTTCGCTATACTAAGATGCTTGGTGTGGTATTTTACGGCTTTATTGAAATCACCGAGACTGTCAAAAGCATTGCCAAGATTGCTATACGCACTTCCTTCTCCGGCTTTATCTCCCAGATCTTTTGCTATACAAAGACCCAGGGTGTGGTATTGTGTGGCTTTGTTGAAATCACCGAGACTTTTCAAAGCAACGCCAAGATTGCCATACGCCTTTCCTTCTTTGGCTTTATCTCCCAGGTCTTTCGCTATACTAAGATCCAGGGTGTGGTATTCTACGGCTTTGTTGAAATCACCTAAACTTTGAAAAGCATTGCCAAGGTTGCCGTACGCAATTCCTTCTCCGGCTTTATCTCCCAGGTCTTTCACTATACTAAGACACAGAGTGTGGTATTCTACGGCTTTGTTGAAATCACCGAGACTTTGAAAAGAATTGCCAAGATTGCCATACGCACCTCCTTCTCCGGCTTTATCTCCCAGGTCTTTCGCTATACTAAGACGCAGGGTGTGGTATTCTATGGCTTTGTTGAAATGACCGAGACATTGAAAAGCATTGCCAAGATTGCCATACGCACTTCCTTTTCCGGCTTTATCTCCCAGGTCTTTAGCTATACTAAGATGCAGGGTGTGGTATTCTACGGCTTTGTTGAAATCACCGAGACTTTGAAAAGCATTGCCAAGATTGCCATACGCTCTTCCTTCTCCGGCTTTATCTCCCAGGTCTTTCTCTTTACTAAGACGCAGGGTGTGATAATGTACGGCTTTGTTGAAATCACCGAGGCTTTGAAAAGCATTGCCAAGATTGCCATACGCTCGTCCTTCTCCGTCTTTATCTCCCAGGTCTTTCGCTATACTAAGATCCAGGGTGTGGTATTCTATGGCTTTGTTGAAATCACCGAGACTTTGAAAAATAATGCCAAGATTGTTATACACACGTCCCTCTTCAGCTTTGTCCCCTTCGGCTTGAGCAATACTAAGATGGAACATTAAATAGGTGATTTCGTCACTTGCTTTAGTCTGTTTCGATGTTTGGCTTTCTGTACACATCTGAATTACTTCTTGAAGTGAGTGATTTACCTGCAAGATAACGCCATTTAAAATGAGGCGATTTTTTTTTACTGTGATCCCTCTTGAGATAATTAATGATTAGTTAACCTCAACAGCAAAACGAAGTTTAATTCATTACAACAATAACACATAAAAAAGATTCAATGTAATGCGCAAATGAAAATTTCTTTCCCTGGATTAATTGATATTTGCGGAGTCTGGGTTTTTGTCGAGGGTCGAGTGTCGAGGGTAACATGTGGAGGGTCGAGGGTACAAAGTCGAGGGTCGTAAAATCTTTTTTTTTTTCCGGTTTTTTTTTCCATCTCGCAATCTTGATGTCTGTATGACGTAGGTAGCGTAGCTCGCGCGATAAAAATTTCGATCTCCGTGCAGCCTGCCGGTGAGTGAAAGAGGCTCGCGCGAGAAAACTTGCGGCGATTGTAAAAAGGTGCTTTGTCCCGTTTTTTTTTTTCCCATCTCGCAATCTTCATGTCTGTAAGACTTAGGTAGTGTAGCTCGCGCGATCTAAATTTCGATCTACGTGCAGCCTGCCGGTGAGTGAACGAGAAGAGCTGGGAAATGTAATTCATTTATTCATCTAGCGTACGTACGACGTTTCAGTTATCTGACTGACTTCTCCAAATTGATTTCCAAGGAACACCAGCAGATAGATATGGTGAAAAGACACGACAGGTACGAGTATTACCCGGGGAGTATTACAATTCACGACAACTGTAATTACAATTCACGGCAGGTATTACAATTCACGACACTGAAAACCCCTAGAAAACAAAGCATCTTTTTACAATCGCCGGTAGTTTTCTCGCGCGAGCCTCACGCGTACATGGCCAATCTATAGACGAATTTGAAAGTAAAATGTTGACACCGAATTGTTCTGTAAAACGTACTACTGTCGGATGTTTTCCCAATCTTATTTTTTTTTTCGCACACAAGGTACTCGTTATTCCGTGGTTTGAATCTGTCAACACTTTTCAAGCTTGAAACAAAGCATCTTTCACTCACCGGCAGGCTGCACGCAGATCGAAATTTTAAATATCGGGCGAGCTACGCTACATACGTCTTACAGACATGAAGAATTGGGAAAAAAATTGGAAAAAAAACCGGGAAAAAAAGATTTTACGACCCCCGACTTTGTACCCTCGACCCTCGACATGTTACCCTCGACCCTCGACATGTTACCCTCGACCCTCGATTTTGTACCCTCGACCCTCGACATGTTACCCTCGACCCTCGACATGTTACCCTCGACCCTCGACTTTGTACCCTCGACCCTCGACATGTTACCCTCGACCCTCGACATGATACCCTCGACACTCGACCCTCGACCAAAACCCAGACTCACATTTGCGCAATACAAATCAATAAATATTATTATATTATTATTATTATTATTATTATTCATGCTAGGTGTGATCACACAAAGTCAAATACGACTTTCCAAATTAATATGATATGTCACTACCAATCAATAGTTATCGACTATTAAATAAACAATGTTATTTTAATGTATATTCATCTTACACTGTAAATTTAAAAGATTTCTACCATCCCCAAAGTGTGAATTATCCCCGAGTTCTCTAGAGCTAATTTATTCCTTAAAGTGTATATGACATGAATTTTCTTTTTGTTGTTTTTGGTCCTTTGATATGTATACAAAGATGTTCTGAAATTGAAATGCGTAAAAAGAATAAATTTCCCATAGTTTTGGGCGTCGAAAAACTCCAATTTTCCCAGTAAAAATGTCCCGGAGTCTGGGGACGAGTGTAGAACGAGAGCCAGGCTCGTGACGTCACATGACGTCACTTGATTTGCTTGCTATGTTACTGTGACTTTACTTCTGGTATAATTCTGCTATTTTCTCGTCTACAAATGTCCACTGATCTCATCGGCAAAATGTCCAGTGATTCATAACTCAGCGATTTATCCGATTCTACAGACAGTATAGATACGAGTGAAGGTTCGGAAGAAGAATGGGAAGTGTAAAAAGCGAAATAACTCCATATCAAGACGAACCACTCGCTGAAGTTCGGAGGAAGGAAAAGACCTTGATGACCTAACACCTACCTTTTTAGAAGAGAGATACGAAGAACTGTAAGCGTGGATTTCTGGTTAGTAGAGTTATTCAAACTGTCCATTCAGTTAAGTTACAGCGCGAAATGATGTCCATGCGAACGATGCAATGCATTTGATGCGGACGGTGGAACTTATCGCCGCCATAGGGATCAGTCCGAATTTGTTGCTTTTACAAGTGTATGTCTAAAGCCCTGAATGAAGTTGATTGATGTAGAAAAAATCAATCCGATGATATGAAAAACTTTAATTTTGACGGCTGCCGAAGTCAAAGCTGAAGTACACGTACCGGTACGTCGTAGCTTGTTTGATGAGGGGAATTGTTTACAGTTTGTAGATTTACATTTTGTTCACTGTTGACTTGCTCGAAGTCGCTCATTTTTTCACTGCAACGGTGGGGTTGCTAAGGAGCTCTAGGATACTTCGGTACGCAAGAATAGGGAGCGAGTGAGGAATTGGAGTAAATGCGAGTTGGACAGCCTGCATGAATAGCGAGTGACTTATATGACCCGAATCAATTCCAGTCGATGTTTTTTGGCGCGAAAAGTAGCATCACTTCACAACAGCGACCTGTATGTCTTCGCGCTTGTTTTGTTTCTCACACTTGTACACTATATACAATATAACCTGTCTACAAATTGTCTGTTTCAGATTTATACGAGCTGTTGCATACAGATGGACAACACAATAGCTTTGTGGCCACACGGGGTGGGACAACACCAGGCCACTTCCTGCCTGTGTTTATCATAGCATAAGGACAAAATACCAGTCACACCAGTCAACTGCATATGCCACTTTGCAGGACAGAGAACATTGAAAGTACCTGTAGGTCTAACTGTGGTGTTAGACATTGCATTCATACAGGGCCCAATTCAACGGCTCTTTTAGGAGCCACCAAATAAATAAAAGTCTTGACCAACTAACAAATTATGAGTGTTAATTATGTGAATTATGAGTGTTAATTATGTGAATTATGAGTGTGAATGTAACCAATTTTCATATTAGTCTAGCCTATTTGTTCAAAATAGTCTCCATAATATCAAGGGGAACCTCAACTTGATTGAATTAAGCCAATGAGGAGGTGAATTTGGTTGAGGTGAATTTGTGAGGGGTAGGGGGTGGCAAAACCACTGACATTCAATTGATCTTAATCAGAGAGCCCTTTTACTTATTTAATTTTTTTAGTTTTTGTATTCACAGTATTTTAGTAGCAATGACTTGTAAGGCATTACAATTCCAATTTTGTTACCAGTCCAAATTTGGGAAAGATTTGGGACCAAGCTTAAAAATATTTATCATCTTTCTTTATTTTATATCAGATCCCAATAGCCATTTCTGAGTTACTTTAGCCTTTTTTTTTAAAGCGCGGCCAAGTACAAGACCATTCAGAATTCATATTAATATAAGTTTTATCAAAATGTGAAAGAAAACTGATATTCATCATCTTTGCACTTGGCCACACTCTAATAGAGGTTAACCATATCAAAATACAAATTCTCCTCTCTTGTCCTCAAACATTTATTGCTGCAGTAATGAGATGATATTCTAATTCCCATGACCTCTCTGATTGATAAAGTATTGATATTACAAGGACAAATTTGATGCTGATCACTAATACACTGATGCCTCTTTAGTACCCTAGAAAAGGCACACCAAGGAGTCCTCACTCCTGAATTTCAAAGTATAAGTGGTGGTAAGGGTAGCACTTACATACATGTATCTGGGCACTGACCCATATTCTTTATCTGTCCTAAAGACCTATTCAGTCTGGGTTGCCCTAGAGTGATTTTACTAAGACCATGAAACAGTATCTAGCAATTAATCAAAATTATTAAAACACAAACAAAAGAAAACAATGGAATTAGTGTCTAATAGTGCCTACTTTCACAGTTTCACAGTTTTAAGAAAATCACTATATCAGGCCATGTGATGTCACTCAAGACAACTGATTTTCCAAATTTCATCATGCATTTACATGTATGTGATTGAATAACTTTTAGATCATCGACATAAACAAAGCTAAAAAGGTCAGTCCCAAAAAAGGTAATGTAAAGGTAATTGTCAATATCAATTAAAAGAAAAAAGGCAGAACTAAGTTTATTTTACAGTCCTAACTCAAGGGCTAAGTCTGAACAGTGGTCTACAGTCATCAAAACTTAGGCCATGTTACTTCTTGCATTGGCCTTTATGACCACGCAGTGGGTTTTTTTGCGCAGTGGGTTTTTTTTGCATACTGAGCAAATGGGAGGTCTTCTTGAAGAGGTTTTACTTCTGGTCTGAGTATTGTTACATAACTGCTACATGTGGGTTGTAGGAAGACTGTTCTGCTTCTGTAGAATAAAAAAGTGAATCATTACCTACACAACAAGCTCTTTCCGAAAAATTAATAAATGTGACATGTGAACTCAGGACAGTACATGTAACAGCTAACATGTTAAATGCCCCAGCCCACTCACAGCCACCTTGTAGGTTAACAGAAGTGCACTCTACGGTTTGGCTACATGTAGTTGGATAACACATGCTCTTGTGGTTATCATGATATATGGATGGGGATGGATGCAAGTAAGAAAGTGTCGTCAATATAATTTCCAGTATAATGAAAAATAGTCTAACCCTACATGTATTTAGTCGAAGTCTCTAACAATGATTCACCACGGTGACCGCAATTTGCTGAGAATGATGATGTTTGGGAAAAATAATAAATTTTTCTAAAGTAATAGTTATAAACAGTACACTAATGACCAATCAATATGGGCTCCTTGCTCCAGCTGTAATTTTGTAATCAATTTAATTCTATTCCAGGAAATATTATTTCTTCAGCATTGTGATTTATAAAGGCATCAACCTCTGAGCCTAAAAATAAATCTCTACTTTTTACTTTTATAGCTTCCCATTTAGTTTGAAGCCTATGGGTAAGATTTTACTCTTGTGTTATCTCACCCTGGCAGTTCTGAACAATAACGTGTTATGATAAGCTGAGAAAGCTCCGCTGAACTTAGCTGAATACTGCACATCGAAATCCATACAAAATAATGTATCGAAGAACCAAAAATACCAAAAAACAAATGGTGTCATATTCACTTTAAAATCATTAGTTATAGGCATAAATGTAAGCTTATATACAATCCAAATACAGTTTGACTTCCACATTCTCGCACGAAATGCTACGTATGAATAAGATTATTGTAAACAAATGAAAATCGCTTACTTGTCGCTTTCTCCGTTCACTCAAAACTTTGTGAACCTTCAGGCAGGACGGTGTCTCTTGTAGGAAAAGAGCCCGTGATTAGGTTTCGTTTCCTTTTATAGCCCAACGAAAATGCCAGGATGTTTTTAAAACAACTAGGCTCATAACCTGTTGATCGGCGAGCCGAAATCGATGTGGTGCCGCCGGACGAATTTCAGCCATTTCGCCCTCACTGAAGGCCCTTGTTGATAAGAGATGCATCTAAATACCTGGTGTATAGCTAGTATTTTTACAGCTTCCAATGTTTGGCGCTCCGGCCGCACAATATCTCCCGCCTTTCTTCTTATTGCCCTTCTCTCTTTCTGCCATTTTGTGCTACGAGTCAAATCATTCTACGTCACATGACGTCACACAAGCAAGTCACATGACATTTTGGCCGCGCGCTCGGGAGGACACTTTTGAAGTCAACATAAGCGTGTTTTGAGGGCGAAAAAAAAGGTTTTTTAAATCTTTTTGACCAATTTTTTTTTCAGAACATTTTTTTATACATATCAAAGAACCGAAAACAGCAAAAAACAAATTCGTGTCATATACACTTTAAAGGGATCATCTTGGTTCTTTATGGGCCAATTTAGCTCTTGTTGCTCTTCTAACTCTTGGTCCAAATCAGTTACATTTTAACCCTCGGACTACAAGGGGGGGGGGGGGGGATGCCACTCCGCTCTTAAGGTTTTTCTCAGATTTTTTTCAATGCGATTTAAGGTGGCTCCTAATAGTTTAAACATTCCCATCATGATACATCTATGAGTTAGAGAAAACGTTTAATACAGGTTTGTAAATACTTAACCAATGAACAAATTTAGGTGGCTACGACATCAAAATTTGTTACCATAGCAACGTAAAAAGAGGCCAAAAAGACCCCATTTTCAACCTTTTGAGGCTAATAACTTCAAAACTGCTCGGTGAAATTTTTTGATTTTTATATATTTTCGTGTTATAAACATAACAAACATTTGTGCCAATTTTGAAAACAATCTGCACATAGGATTCAGAGATATGACATTTTTACATAAATTTAAGGTAGCTCTGAACTCTATGTACAGAATTTTTTAAAAAATTGTTAAAATGTTTCTCTTGCCAATTAAACAAAAATATATCTAAAACAAAAACTTTCACCGTGTAGTTTATAAGTTATTAGCCTCAAATGGTGCAAAATAGCGTATTTTTGACCTCTTTTCGCGTTGCCATGGCAACGAATGATGACGTCGTTTGGATACCACTTTGTTGACTAATAAAAGATTTACTGGTTTCAAGTAAAAGATTTTTAGCCACACCATCGGGCTAGCTGTAATGGGATGCAAAAGACGAGAGGGCTGAACAATATGGAGCCACCTTAAGATTAGCACATGCCGTCTTCAGTAGCTGTTCGTTTACCCTTAAGACACATTAGCGACCTTTAGATTTGACTACGAGTACGAAATCGAGTACGAGTACGACTTTGGAATTTCGAGATAATTGTAGTAGTATACGGGCTTGGTGATCCGGGACCACCTCCAAACGCCCGAATAACCGCTTATTTTGGGAACTCCCGAACGCCCGAGTTACCGTGCCCCCAGGGCTCATTGCATTCGCCCTGGGGGCACGGCAACTCCGGCGTTCGGGAGTTCCCAAAATAAGCGGTTATTCGGGCGTTTGGAGGTGATCTCGGATACACCAAGCCCCTATACTACTCTGTGCTTGTGAATGCTGGCCCGGCACGAGATCACCAATTGAAGAAACCCCACCCCCACATATACCAACCCACATGGCAATGGCACAGAGGCCCGATGCGAGACCAGCAATTGGAGAAAATGAAATCCCTGTATATAACATGGAGGCTCAACGCCTTGACTTCAATCCAAGGAACCACGATTACTTCGGTAATTCGCTGCATGGTTATAAGATGAATGTCCCTGATGATTACCAAATCAAGGACCTGAATTCATTCTTCATAACTAATAAGGGGGCCATTCTCCAGAGAATTGCACGCGAAGTCACAGAGCTTGGCGGGGTGAAGGTCACTTTGTCATTCGATGTTCACTTTTCAATGGCAGGTGATAACAATCAAGAAATGAATCACTTCTTTTGGAACGACAAACCACTGATTGTGACACATCTCTATAAGCTGCGAGAGGAGGGCATTCTGGAAGACATTGTGAATGGTTTTAAGGAAGAGATTTCTAGATGGCAGCAGATGGGTTCTGGTTGGGTGGTTGATAAAATCAAAACTGTTTACCTTGAGTTTGGGGTGTACAAGCCTCTACGAGGCGGCACATTTATCCCAACACCATCAAAACTCAGGTCGAAGCAGGCAATCATCAATGTAAAGAACAGAGACAATCAGTGTCTACGTTGGGCACTGCGATCGGCATTGTTCCCTGCCGAGGTGCATTCAGACAGACCAGGAAGTTATCCCATTGATGATGGCCTAGACTGCACTGGAGTTGATTTTCCAACGCCATTGAATCAGATTTCTAAGGTTGAACGCCAAAACAACCTTGCAATCAACGTTTATGGCTGGAAAAACAACAAGGTGGTTGTAATCAGAGTCAGTGAGCAAGAGGATCCCAATCTGCGAAGGATTAATCTGATGTTGCTCACAGACATACACACTTCGCATTATTGTTACATCAAGAGCATCAGCAGACTTCTACATAGTGAGTTCAACGTTGGACGCCGCATGCATCACTGTGACAGGTGTCTCCAAACCTTCTCTTCAGAAAGGGTTCTCACCGACCATCTCTTCTATTGCAGGGGAGTCAAAGGCAGGCCGGCACGAGTTGAAATGCCCAAAGAAGGTGAAAACTTCCTCTTTGAGAACTTTCAGAACCAGATGAAGAAGCCTTGGGTTATTTATGCTGACTTCGAAAGCATTGTCGAAAAAGTCCATGGATGCATACCAGATCCCCAACAGAGCAGCACCACAGCGACATCCGTACACAAACCCTGTGGGTTCTGCATGTTAGCTGTTCGCTCTGATGGGGAGACAAAGGGCCCTTACCTATACAGAGGAGAGGACGCGGTGCCGGTCTTTCTTAACAGCCTTCAACAGCTGGAAGGAGTGATCAGAGACGAACTACAACACAAGAAGCCTTATTCAATGACGAGAGAGGAATGGATTGAATTCAACTGTGCAACTGACTCCCACATCTGTAACAAGTCTCTCACCAAGAGGAACCACAGGGACGCCGTTGCGGTCTATGATCCAAACACCGGAGAATACGCGGGCTTTGTTCATCGTTTCACCAACAAATGTTACCAAAAGGCATTCAAAACTTACATCCAGGGCGAGGATGGTGAATTAAAAGAGTTCCCATTTGTTGGGCCAAGAAGCAAGTGGAAGCCCATCACAGACAATTTATTCGAGCGGGTCGACTGCCTTTTCTGCGGGGGATCTCTAATACAAGACTCTGTTCGAGACGCAGTTAAAGATCATTGTCACATCACAGGCAAATATCGGGGCGCAGCTCACAGTTTTTGCAACATCAACTACTTCTGAACCAACCCGAAAACGGAAATAGTCCCCGTAATCTTTCACAACTTGAGGGGTTATGATGCGCACCACATCATGAGTGGAATTGCAAACATTCACTCCGATTTGAAATGCATCCCAAACAACATGGAGAAATACATCTCTTTCTCTCTCGGCAAGCTGAGGTTCATTGACAGCTTGCAGTTCATGCAGTCAAGCCTCAGTGCCCTGGTTGAAGCAAACAAGCCAGAGCCCTTAACAATCACGGCAAACTATGAGAAGAACCAAGCCAAACGCAACCTTCTCCTGCAAAAAGGGATTTACCCATACGAATACATGGACTCATGGGCTCGATTCGAGGAGACCTCTCTCTCCCGCCGAAGGATGCCTTCTACAGCGAGCTCAAGAAGGAAGGCATCTCAGATAAGGAATACGCCCACGCGCAAAAAGTGTGGGAGGTATTTGGATGCAAGACGCTTGGAGATTACCACGATCTCTACCTCATGACAGATGTGCTTCTTCTGGCCGATGTTTTCGAGAACTTCAGAAAAACATGTCTGCAACATTACAAACTTGACCCGGCACATTATTACACAAGTCCTGGCCTCTCATGGGACGCTCTTTTTAGGTATACGGGCATCAACCTGGAGCTGCTCACAGATGTTGACATGCATCTCTTTGTTGAAAGAGGCTTGCGAGGTGGCATATCCATGGAGAGCAGGCGGTACTGCAAGGCTAACAACCCCTATCTTCGTGATCACAACCCCAACGAAGAGTCAAGTTACATAGACGCGAACAATCTCTATGGATGGGCCATGAGTCAGCCTCTCCCAGTTGGCAACTTCGCATGGTGCCCTGTCTTTCCAACACAACACCAGATCAGGAAGTGGAGGCCAAACAGAAAGATCGGTTACATCCTCGAGGTTGATCTTGAGTACCCCGAGGAGCTGCACGATGAGCACAACGCTTATCCTCTTGCCCCAGAAAGTCAGGTCGTACCTAAGGCATGGATGTCTCCATATCAAAGGGCCTTGGCAGAGGGACAGTCAGAAGACAAGACACAGAAGCTGCTCCTTACCCTAAACAAGAAATCCCGGTACGTGTTGCATTACAGAAATCTCCAGCAGTACCTGGATCTGGGAATGAAGTTGACGAAAATCCACAAAATGCTCAAGTTCGAGCAGAGGGCTTGGATGGAGCCATAGATCTCCCCGAACACCGAGCTCAGAAAGAAGGCCACTTCCGATTTTGAGAAGAACTTCTTTAAGCTCATGAACAACTCAGTCTTCGGTAAGACAATGGAGAACCATCCGAAATCGAATCGACATGAAGCTTGTCCGATCGCACGAGCAAGACAAGATAAGAAAGCTTATCGCAAGCCCGCTGTTTTCCAGAGCAACAGTCTTTGGAGCTAACATGGCGGGGATCCAGATGCACAGGGAGAAAATCCTCTTCAACCGCCCAATCTACACAGGCATGTGCATCCATGATCTTTCCAAAACACTGATGTATGACTTCTATTACAAACATCTCAAGCTGAAATATGGTCCACGCGTAGACCTACTTTACACAGACACAGACTCTCTGCTCCTCGAGATCAAGACGGATGATGTTTACAAAGACATGGAGAACCTTCGGGATGAACTCTGCGACACAAGTGACTATCCCAAGGACCATCCACTCCACAGCCAGCTTAACAAGAAGGTCATTGGGAAGATGAAGGACGAGTGCGAGGGTGTGCCCATCTCAGAGGTTGTGTGTCTTCGCTCGAAGATGTACAGCATCTTGAAAGACGACAGTAGGTGTATGAAGTAAAAGGACAAGGACGGTAAAGAAATCACAGCTAAGCTGGACATCAAGAAAGCAAAGGGCACCACAAAGGTTGTCACAAAGAAAGAGATCATCCACCAGAATTACAAGGAAGCTTTTTTCGACCGGCGAACCTTCAAGCATGGGATGGACAGGCTCCGAAGCAAAGGCCACCAAATCTTCGGTGAGCACATCACCAAGACAACGCTCTCTCCCTTTGATTCAAAGCGCTGGATAAAAGACGATGGCGTCCATACGCTTGCATATGGTCACAAAGACATCGGAGGCAACTGAGTGCCCGGCGGCACAAGCATCAACTCCTCACGGACAAACCCGCGCTTGGGTCCGTCGTACAGATAATAGACGGCCGGTGCATCTGGCTTGGTGACAATCCTTTGTATTTGGTAGACTTTCAAAGACCAGATTGGATCAGTCGCTCGTCGACTACCACCCTCAAGCTCACCGGGGTAATACAGATATCGCAAATTAACCCGAGGAGGGAGCTTCTTCTCATTCACCCCCACTGGTCTCAAATATGGGGTTGCTGGTTTGGCTGAGGTAGCTTTCTCTTTGATCGCCTGCGCAGGCTTCTTGCCAGTGAGTTGTGTCACTTCATTGTTCAAAGCCGAGATAACATCTGGCAATCTTTTAACCCAAGCAGTCGAACGGCCAGAGGGCAGATTCATTTCAACAGCGTACTGGTAACCAAACAATCGTTCAGCCAGGGTTCTGTTGAATCTTTCAACAATCCCTTGGTCTCTGTGGATATCAACGCGCCCACGGCGAATGGTTGTTTTATGGGCCCCAGTCTCTTTAGTCACAGCTCCCATAAACTCTGTCCCCGGATCGACTTGCAACAGTTGTGGCCATTTCAAAGGCCCACGCCTATATACCCGGGCCAACGCCTTTGAAAATTCATCAGACTCTTTCGAAGTCAAGGGCTCTGCTGCTTTGTAACGGCTAGCTACATCAACAACTGTCAAAGCATATTTGTAAATCTTTCTACCGTGTGGAAGTTTGTCGTGTGGCAAAAAAAAGTAGATCAGCTTGATGCACCGCATTAGGAGTCTGGACATCAAACTTTGGGCGAGGTATATGGCGTGGCGCTGGGAGGTAAACTTGCCAAAGGGCTTGTTTGGCCAGCCATTTCTTTGCCACCTCCTCAGAGACCTTGGCTGCTGCAGCTAGCTTTTTTACAGCGGCAAGACCTTTCCGGTAGCCTTTGGGGCTGTAATAGATCTTTGAGAGTTTGGAGTCCATTGTGTATATATATTTAAGCAGTTATTGTTCTTCTACTTTCATCATCACGTCAATGAGATGGTCACGAGCAAAAGCAAATTTTCGTATAGCTTTTGAAGCTTTAGATTTTTCCGATGGAGTCGCGGAATCGCTCTTTGCAATTTCTTCAAAAAGTTGAATACATTCATGAAATGAATCAACCAAGTTTCCAATGTTTTCATTGATAAAGTGATCAGACCATTCTGAGAAGTCTGGTAACTTTTCCTTCGCACAGATCTTAGACATGTTGTATATACCTAGGGGAAGGGGTTTCTTCAATTGGTTATGTCTCCCCTTGCCGATTTTTTACAGAAGGCGATATGCTGCATACCCACCCGCAAGCAGGGTGCCTCCAATGAACGCAAGTTCACCAGTCTGCTGTTGTGGGCTGGGTTTGTAGAAGTCCGAGAACTGAGGCTCTTTGTAATCTTTGATTTGTTTATCTGGTTGTGATTTATGCATCCGGTTATACAAGACCAGGGCTTGGTTGGTGGTTTGAAAGTTTTGGCTAGCTTGGTGTTTTATCCGATCGTTGGCTGCAATCCAGTCGAGGAGCTTAGTGCGGTCCTTCTGGTATTTGGCGTAAGCCGCTTGGTATTGTTCCAGAGCGTGGTCATGCCGGATTTTCTCATCCATTGCTGCCTTTCCGTTATCACCAGATAGATACTTCGCGAGATAATTGCCGCCAGTGAAAGCTGCAGCATTCAAAACAGCGCCAAGGGCCATTATTGCAATGCTGGCCATTGTGGTGGTGTGTATACATATGGTTTTACATGTTGTCTGGGAGGATTTTCTGGTCCTCAAGATATTTCTTCAGCGCGATGCTGCCAGCCATGACGGCTGTGAACTTGACGTAGTTCATCAAGCTTGCACTGGGGTCGGCAGTGAAGTTTTCTTTGATGGTCTTTTTACCAATCCAACCAATACCAGCGACAAGGCCAGTTATTGTTGCGGCGTCGAGGATAGACTTCACAAGCTTATTGTCAGCCATGGTTTGTGTCCAGTATACATATGTGTTTTTTTGATTCCTTGTCTTACCGGAATTCGAGATGGGGGTTGTTCTGGTGGTGGGGTCGGTGTGTTTGCTGGTGTTGCTGGTGGTTTGCGGTCAAGCTTTTGCATTATGGCTTCGCTTTGGTAATACAAACCCATAACAGAGACAATCAACCCTCCAACCCCCAGAATATAAAAGATTGAGTTGCTGTTGGTGTCAGTTGTTATATCACTTGTTGAGGGTTGGTTTGCAGTACTGGTGTCACTTGTTGAGGGTGCGGACTTTTGTGCTTCGGCCTTTTTCTTTGCTTCACGGGCCAGGCGGTTGCGTTCTGCTAGCCTTTTGCCAGAAGCAACGCGGCCGGGGTTCTTTTCTGTTGCAGGCTTTGTTTTCGGGGCCTCAGAGGTAACACGTGCAGGTGTTGGAGTTGGCGTTTCTTCAGGGATCGCCTCGAGTGGTGTGGCCATAGTGGATATATATATGCTTTGAAAATTTGACAAGTGTGCTGACAGGTTCCACCTAGGTTCCACCTAGGTTCCAGCCAGGTTCCGCCCAGGTTCCAGCCAGGTTCCTTCAAGGTCCCAGCCCAACTTCATCAAAGCCCTCAAGTGGATAACCTTCACTGTCTCTGCTTGGATGTGTGGGTTGTGATTCCAATTCTATTAAGTCAGGCTTGTGATCAGGCTTTCGTTCAAACTTGACGTGTTTTGTTGTGATGAGAGCAGCATTGGCAAGCGCCAGCCATCGTCCACATCTCAGGGCAAGACCTCCAGCAAGATTTGACAGCTCCTGATAGATGATGTAATCATTTTTTAGTTCTTTCTGTAATTCCTTGACATCATCAAGGTCGACCACCATGCCAACTCCTTTGGACAAGAGCATTATGGCTGAATCAACTAGGGATTCTGTTGTCTTGTTGCCGACATAGGCCTCGTATCTTTTGAAGTACTTGTCAACGTCCTTGTCTGACAGGCGCTTGACATGATCGTGTGTAAGCTGCACGCCGATAGATTCTTTGGCCTTGCCGGTTGAAACAAGGATTGCCAGCTTCTCACGTTTGGCAGGAATGCCATCGTCACACACGAGCCCCTCTGTGCGGTATCAGGGGCAGCCTCCAGCATCTGCAGTACTTCGCTCAAGTCGACCTGGTCTTTAGCTGCTTGTGCCATCATCAGGGGTATATATGTGTTTTTTAATTTTCGATAATTCTCTTGATGGTGGGTAAAAGAGTTTCAATCTCCCGTATAAGCCCCGCCATGGTGTCTGGTATAGAATTCAACCGCAAGGGATATCTGTTGAGAAGCATAAGGCGCATATCTTCCTCACTAGCGGCTTTGATAATTTTGTTTTGCGCATCAAGTGTGTGTTTGTGCAATTCATCCAAAAGCTGTGAAAGCACCGTGAGCTTGTGTAGGCTCGTTGGTGCATCCATGGTATATATTTGTGTTTAAACCTTGTACTCAATTCCATACGGGTATCTCAAAGAGAAAACCAGGTGGGAGAACTTGCGGGATTTGAGCCTTGCGATAAGCTCTTTGTACTCCTCACGGGAGAGCTCGCCGGCATAGTCTTCGAAGATGGCCTTAGTTGTCTTGCTGGATGGTGTGTAAAAGAGCACGATCGCTGCAATGTTGTCACGATATGGCTTGGCAATGCTGGTGCTCTGCTATGTCAAGACCCATACGGATATGCCATCATGCCTTGCACTGAACCCCAGATTGACCAGCTGGCTCGTGCGGCCTTTGACATCTTTGGAGGCGGCGCAGTCATCGAGAATGAATAAAGTGTTAGTGCCTGTGAAAAAGAAGCTCGCCTCCTTCAACCAGTCTTCGATTTCATGCTGTTGGCAGATAATCACAAAGATGTGCGGATCGCGGTCCACGAAGCCATCGTATGTCTTGTTCTTGACAAATGTGGGACAATAAAACGATGTAATCAAAACAACCCCTAAAGGGGCCTCGCAGTTGGTTTAGAAGATACTGTGTCTTGCCAGAGTTAGTGGGGCCCACGATTAGTGCGTTGAATGGCAGCTTTCTTGGGTCCATAGCCAACGCCTATATTAGTTGGTTTGCAAACAATTGGCTCATGTGTCGGTGGAGAGGGCGCCTTTGCCAGAAGTTTTTCTATTTCATTGTGTGATAATGGTCCGGTGGATGGTAGGGGAGCCGGTTTATCATAGACGTTAATCTTGCTTGTAGCCATGGTATATATATATATATATATATATATATATATATATATATATATATATACATACATACATACATACATATATATATATATATATATATATATATATATATATATATATATATATATATATATGCGTGTCTTAGTACTGTACAGATTCCAGCTGCCTGCTAATGATGCTCAACTGTGAGTCTGAGATGGCGAAGATGTGGCAGTTTGCATTTACCGAGCCTGTGCCGTTTCGTTCAATCTCGAGTTGCACGCCATCCTGTGTGTTGAATAGCCGTTGGCCGTTGCCGTGCAGAGCTGGGTCAGCCATGGACCGCAGGTCAATCCAGAGACCAAACTTGTTGCCTGTGAGATATTTGGTCAGGTTCATGTTGGGCCTGCCGCGCGTGTGAAAGTGTCGGGAGATTTCACTCCACATGTCAGTGCCGGCGATACCCTCGTTGTAGACCCTGTTTGGAACCCCATTTACGGTGACCTTCACTTTGGTGATGTCGGGATTGAAATAATTCTCAGAGTCCCTTGCGCCCGCAACATAGGGGTTGATGAACAGCAAGAGGATGCCCTTGAGAGACCGGCGCTGTGGGTTTACCCGAAGATTCATCCGAGTGTCCCCGCTTTTTGAGAAGGGATGCACCCGATCTCGCATTACGAAGTCATAGGCGAACCCCTTGCCGCTAGTATAAGTGCTTGTTGCACTAGTATAAGTGCTTGTTGCACGTACTCCAGCTGGATGTTTTCCAACTTGTACACGAGCTTGCTTGTGTCTGAGCCTCGGACAACTTGGCTTGCGGGGGCTAGGGTTAGTTCGAAGACCAGATCACTGTATAGGGCCTGAGGGTACATGATTCCGTGATCAGTTAAGATTTGGTGATCCAGTTTGATGCGGTACTTATTCTTGTATATTGACTCAAGCTTGTTCTCTGCATCCACGCCGGAAGTCTTCTTGTCGCCAGCAACAGATCAAATCTTACACAAATCCACACTCTGGATGCCCTCCATAAGCATGTTGTCCCGCTCATCGGTTGATTTGAAAAGGTCTTCGAAGATCTTATAGATGTCGTACCCAACTGTGTCCTCGACGGTGGTGGCGCCAAACCTTACAACTAGCCTGTCCACCAGGGCCTTAGAAACATTTTGCACGAGAAAGTTGTTACGTGGCCCCCAGCTAGGTTGATGTTGAACACAAGTGCAAGCGAGCCGGACACAAGGACATCATGCTCGCCCAGCTTGGGCACCGAGACGTACAGTGTCTCGCTGGGATTGGCCTCAGAAGGGTTGAATGTGATGCGCTTAACGGTTCGCTGCTCTGCCTTCATGGCACCCACTGTCTTTTCACTGTGAGATGGAAGTAGATTCGGTTGCACAGCCATGGTATATATTTGTGTTTTTTAAACTTATATTTATATATCATCATGGCAGAAGGCGGATATATACCTGACGAGGCAACTGACACAGACCCTCTCATCCCAGACACAGGGGATGGCGGTGACAACACATGGGATAAACAGATGACAGAAGAAGAATTCAATCAGTGGGTACAGTCCTTAAAAGACACCGACACCACGCAACCCTTTAAACCAGGTGACACCACGAACCCCTTTGAACCAGGGGCTGCTTCCACACCATCTGGTGAACAAGTGCCTATGATCCCAAGAACAAGGTTGCCCCCAGAACAACAAGGCTCCCACACTGAAGAAACCTCTTTCATTACAGGGGCTACTCAAGACCGGCGATTGTTAACAATGGATGATATGGCCTTTGACGAGGTTAAGAACGAGTTTACCAGCGTAGACAGAAATCAACTTAATTTTCGGTATGAGACGAAACCAAAATCAGCTGGGGCCATCATCGAGGTGAAATATCAAACTAGAGACAAATGGTATCCTCTTTACACAAGAAGCCGTGGGGCTTCCGAAAAGACTCTCAACGCTTCTCTTCCCAAAGAGATCAAAGCTGCTCTCGGAAAGTCTTTGACTGAAGAGTTCAATGAGACAAATGCTGCATTTGAAGCAACTCAAAAAGAACTGGAAGCAAAACAAAATGAACTACAACAAATGGAACAAAGGGGTGCGGATGCACAAAAACTTCGCCGCGACACGGATGCCCTCAGAAATAGAATCAAAGATGTTAATGACCAGATTCAAGAGAAGGAAGATGCACATGGGCCACTGAATACGGAGGAAATACAAAGACTAAAAAATGAAAAGAGCTGTTGAAGCTGAGCATCAAGCTAAACGAAAACAACTGGACAATGCGCAAAAAACTGCCCAACACGCAGACAAACTAAAAAAGCAAATCGACAAACTAAAACTTGACAGTAGGGGATTAGACAGACGCCGAGAGGAGCTTAGAGGAAAACAGGACGCTGTGAAACCACTGGACGAACTGAAACAGAACAAAGAAGAGCTTGAACGGCAGAACGCTGAAGACAAGCGCGTCATAGAGGATGAGAACACTTCTCCCTCTGAAAGAGAAGCCGCGGAAGCCCGGGTTGCTGAACGTGAAGAAGAGCTAGCAAGGGTCAACACAGAAATTGAGGTGCGTGAAAGGGGCATGTCTTTGAGAGAGCGGGTTAGAGAAATCTTCAAGAAATACGGATGGACCCTGCAAGCGATTGTTCTGGCAGCTGGCATCACCATCAGCGCTGTGGTACTCGCCACCTTGAACAGCCTTGCAAAGGCCAACAAGGCTATTGGAAATGGACTTAAAGAGCTTGGCAAAAAGGCAGCCAAAGCCCTGCCTGGCTTGCTTGGGTCAATTGTGAGCTTCATCTTCAAAGCTGCTGGGTCGGTCATCTCCTTTCTGGGTGAACACGCCTGGCTGCTCATCCTTGCCGTGGTGGCCTTCCTTGTTGAAAGGGTCACCAAGCGTGCGAAGTCTTGAACACTTATCTAAACCAAACGATAACGCCTGCTAAAGCAATCGCACCCGCACCAATGAGTGCCTTGTTTACGTGATGTGAGTCGGGCTGTGGTGTTGTTGGGGCTGGTTGTGGTTTGGGCTGTGGAGTGGGTTGTGGTGTGGGATGTGGTGTGGTCTTTGCGATGCCCTGTGCCTCTGTGGCCTGTTTATGTATCGGGTTTGATGGATGACTGTTTGGTGGATTTATTTTTGTTGGTCCCCCATCCATGGGGCGAAGGGAGGCTTTTTTTGTGCCCAGGTTAACATCGTTGTTCACACCCAGCTTCATACCTTGCGTTGCCTCCTTGAGATTGTTGTTGTACCCCACCACGCTCTCTGTGTTGATAATCATGCGTGATGGCATGAGCCAGCTTCCGGGCGCTGTCGCAAAGTCTAAGCGCACTTTCGTTGCTTGGATGGCAAGCTGATATCGCTGTACGCTTGTTGCGATGTCGTTCAGTATTATGGCCTCCTCTAGATGGGTGAGGAATACTCTCTGCGTTTCGAACGCCCGGCCTCCTCTTCCAATGATGCTGCTGCGGGTTTTGGCTTGTGCACCCAGAATGCAGTACACAAAGGCCTCGATTGATTGGTTCATACGCGCGAGCCCTGGCTGTGTTAGCCCTTGTGCATAATTCGGCACAAAGTGTTCAAACTGACTAACCGCGCCTTGGTCGTTACGAACGAAGTATATGCCGTTTGCGCGATAGTTTGGGTCTTTTCTGTCTGTGACGCGCTCGTCATCAAACAGGGCTAGATCGGGATCAGGATAGTTGTAATCAGTAGAACTGGGCCCATCATATGCGACCCAAATGTACACATTGCCAAGACCGTGGTTTTTGCCGTATGTGAAACGGAAGTCAGAATTGGGGTCGACACCGAACTCTTGACAAATCCTCTTGTATGCATCGATGTTGAACTTGTTGTCTTTCTGATAATCAGTTGGCGTGACATAGATCTTTTGCGCTTCATCGTTCAAGACAGAGCCAATCATCATGTCTTTATCGATTGAGGTGGAGAATTCAACAGCAGGGGTTGGTTTTTGTGTGTTTCGGTTTAACGTCAACTGATAGGGGAAACCGCCAATATACTCTAAGCCAAGGGCGTCTTTCAGGGCTTGTGTCCAATTCTTGTGCGGTATGTCTGAGGGCATAGCCCAGGAGCCTTGCCCCTCTGGGAAAAGAACTACTGCTGAGGCTTTGTGCTTTTCGTCGAAAGAAACTTCTGTTGTAAATCTTGACATATCAGCGTGCGGGAAACGCCTTTTGAAGTCTGAGATTGCCTTAGCCTTGGCAGCTGTAGAGAGTTTTGCAGCCTCCGGAGAACTCATCCAAGCCAGTTGCGGATTTACTGCGGGTTGTGTTGTTCTAGGATGTTGATAGAGGGGATTTTGGGGACGAGGAAAAAACGGGGGCGGAGGTCCGTAATCGTGGCCGCCAATGTCTAGACCGAGATTTGAACCACGTCTGCCAAACATGGTATATATATATATATATATATATATATACACAATCATGGTTATGCTAAGAATCGTCGCACCTTCGAACCCTCACACAATCTACTTCGATCGGCGGCTTCCGAAACCGAGTTTCATCCGCCTTATCGCTTTCTGGCTTTATAATTCGTGGTATAATTTGAAAGAAGACGCAACAATAACATGGTATACAACTGGCGAAAATAAAAAAAGGAACTGTCTTGAAAATACCCGAAGGACATTACACTGCAGACACTCTGAAGAATTGGGTAACGGAGTTATTTAAGGGTCAACCAGTAAAGGTACATATCGTAGCCGATGAACCCTTTGCGAGAATGCATGTGAAAAAACATTTTCCTAATGATGTAGAACTTAGTCCTAATTTGGCTAAATTGTTAGGTATAAGTACTAAATTACAGAGAGATACATACATTAAAAAACTTACATCACCGGCGATGTATTACGTTCACTGTGATCTTATCGATAAAGAACAAACCTTACTCAATGGAAAGCCTTCAGATGTTTTGGGGATGGCGGAAATTATAG
This sequence comes from Cladopsammia gracilis, assembly GCA_022457155.1. Taxonomy (NCBI): domain Eukaryota; kingdom Metazoa; phylum Cnidaria; class Anthozoa; order Scleractinia; family Dendrophylliidae; genus Cladopsammia; species Cladopsammia gracilis. Next base: position 512,214 of record JAJGOT010000170.1, on the reverse strand, counting down.
ACGGATATTGGTCCAGCTTCAATAGGTTTGCGTACGCTGAGAACAGAGAACATGCTGCATATCTTAAAACATCGTCTGGTGAATTTGTAAACAGTTTAACAATTTCAGTCAAGGGCGAACACGGAGAGCTTTTTGATTTTAATGGCTTACCTTTATTTTTTGAAATAGAAATAATATAAACTATATATACACAATGGTTGTGCTAACAATCGTCGCGCCTTCGAACCCTCAAACCATCTATTTCGATCACCCGCTTCAGAAACCGAGTTACATACGACTCTTATCCACCACGATTTATAATTCGTGGTTTAATCTAAAACAAAGAGGTGAGATTACATTAACTACTAACCCTAATGAGCACAAGACTACCAGAAGAATACTTGAAGGGCATTACACTATTGATAGATTGGCAAAAGAATTTGAAGAAGCCTTCGAAGGTAACTTTAAATTAAAAACCGAAACAAATGCTCCATTTGGCCAGATGACAATTGCCAAACATTATTCTGCGGGGGTGAAGCTTGACCGCGATCTGTCTGAATTGCTTGGTATAAGTCCTAAATTGCTCTTTATAACATTCGTCAAAGGATTAACATCACCAAGCACTTACTTTATCCACTGTGATCTGGTCGATAAAGAACAAAACCTACTCAATGGTAAGCCTTCTACAGTTTTGGCTAAATTTGCTCTTCGTGGAAAGGCCTATGAGAGAGTTTTCTATGAAACGACACAGCAGAACATCTTGCGTGACGTCTCGTCTGGTGATTATGTAAACAGCATAACACTGTCTGTGAGGGATGAGAACAATGACCTTTTTGACTTCAATAACATGCCGCTTGAATTTGAACTTGAGATCAATTAAAAAATATATATATACAAATGATGAGCTCGGCTAACGTGTTGCCATCAGCCCCTGAATACAGCGAGTCTCAATCAATTTACCCAGTCTTATCCAACGGCGAAGACTTCAGACTCAAGAAAATCTCTGACTTGCAAAAGGAGCTTGAGTCGGAGGCTAATCATTACAGACAAGTTGCTAAGAAATACAAGCGAACACAAACCATTGTTCACGGAACCGCAGTAAGTTTTGGTTTCATTTCTACAGGCTTGTCTACAGCCACAATCGCCACAGCTCTGACCGGAGCCGGGCTCATAGCCAGCCCTGTTATTGCCGGCGTGGCAGCTATGACAGGTTTTTCGGCGGCCGGCATCACTTTGTTTAGCAGGCGGCTTGAGAAAAAGATCAGGAAACACGAAAAAATACACACACTCGCCCTTGCAAAACGAAACTCTGTCTTTGAGCTGGTTTCAAAAGCTCTAACTGACAAGAGTATCAGTGTCCAGAGTTCAAAATAATCCTCCCTGAAGTTGAGAGCTATTATGAACTTAAGAACGAAATACGGTCTGGTGAAGCAAAGGCCACCAAAGTAAACAAGCAAACTCAAACTCCAGATCTTGAAAAACTCAGAGGCGAGCTTCGCAAAGAAGTCAAAGAAGAATTTCAAAAAAAACTCAATCGTCTTGCTGCCGTGTCCAAGTCGGATTTGAAAGAGTAAACTCGGGTTTCTCGCTTTATCTAACAAAAGAACGCAATTGTGTGACAAAGCGTGACACATGACGTGACATTGTGCGTGACTGTCACGCGTGACATTGCGTGACACATAACGAAAAGGGACAAAACCCTAGTCAGGGGGTGCTCTGGCGGCTGTTTCTGTTTGCCTAGCCTAGGCTAGGACTTTTAACTCCTGACAAGGGAGTTGTCATTTCCCATTTAGCCTCTGGGAGCGAGGTCGAGTTCTCCTAGGAGATCTCTGTTCGAGCACCCCCTGTATCAGTTGGGCCGGGGCTGGTTCACCAGGAGGTCACTAACTGACTCAGCAACCCCACTACCCCTAGTCTGACATCGCATTAGCCGTAAGCAGGATTCAGTGGGGGCCAACCACACCTCCCTGAGCTATACCGAATTACAGACTTAATATAATATATGGTGCGAAAAGTCTTTTATATTCGAGCTAATTGCCGTGCTTTCACATATGGTAACTCATAAAGAACTACGCATGCGCAAATATGGCCGAAAAGTTGTATTTTTCTAAATACGGCCTTTACATAATGATACCGGAAATCACGAGATCACCCAATTGAAAAACCAATTCTATTGACTTCACCGCACGGCTCAATGAACTTGACAAACAACACAAATTTGCCATACTTCGTTCGCTATACGGCAGCGATTACAGAAAAGAAATACACCGCTTGTGCCTGCCGGACAAACTTTATCAGATCTACGAAGATATGGGGCAGGCAGAGATGGGTAAACAATTTCTACAAGAATATAATAACGGCTTGCAGCGTGAACGTTGGGACCGAAGATTTCTGTCTTGTTATTATTGCGGTGGCGCATTTTTGCGATCAATCGATTCTTGTGAACTTTATTGCAAAAAATGCGGTCGTGTGGAAGTGCTAGAGGATTATGCTCCGGCATATACGGATCAAAACATTTTTTACAGGCCAAGGCAAAGGCAGTCGGCGCGATGTTATGCGTTTGGGTATGCTTTTAAACGGCTTATAAAGAAGCTCGAATTGCTGCCTGTGAAATTGACTCTAGACCAAATCAATGACACGAAACACATCTTCAAACATATAGAAGCTCGGCTTCCGAGAATCTCTTATACGTTTGTGATCTACAAAATCATGGACATTACAACACCGCTTGAAGCCCCGCAACGAGCGCTTGTGAATTACATGAGACAACAGATGTCAAACAATATGATAATTAAAAACGAACATTTATGGAGCAATGCTTTCAAAGATCTGGAGTAAGAGTTGCCGCTTTCTCATTCAGAAAGGCTTCCAACATGGCACTGTCATCGCCGATGTTGTCTTCAAAAGTTTTACCAGGTATGGTTTTGTCAAGGTGTTTTTGTTTTGATAAATTTTCATGAAACCGGTTGATCGATTCGTGAATATTTTCTAAGAAATTTAATTGTTTTGTTTCCCAAATTGTTGTTATATCAAGAAGCTTCCATGAAAAGAAGGCAACTGTCTTATATAATAGTGTGGGGTCCAAGCTTCACTGAATGTCATTCTGTTTATTTCCTTCAAAAAATCTAAATCGCTTCGTTTCTGATCCTCATCATAGCTCATATAAAACCAATCACCGCTACACACGAAATCTCCAGATGAAATTCCTTTCATAATTTTTTCAAACATAGCTGTTGATTTTGTCGCGCCGAGGTCAAGTAATTTTGTCTGATCCGGAAATAATTTTTGTTTGGAAGATAGAAGATAAATACCCCATGCACGTGCTGATGGTTTTTTCGTTTTGTGTACAACCCCTTTGTTTGGAAAGGAATTATGTTCAAGGCTAAGGCCAAGCTGCTTCAAAGAACACATTCTGAAATAGGCATCTACAAACAAGCCTTTGTTAACTCTCTCTCCGCTGAGAGCAAGGCCGGTTTGTATTTGATCACGATACTGTTTAGGAATTTTTTTGCATGCGATCTTTCTGGTGTAAGGGCACTTAAACTCTAGCAAGACAATTGTCTCGTCTTTGTGTGAGAAATATCCGTCTGGGCTGAAAGAAACCTTTCCAAAAAGAGGGCGATCCTTTGGAAGATTTATAGAGCCCTTATATCCGAAAACTTTGACAGAATGTTTCTTCTCAAAGTATTCACGGACTAGAAACTCAAACAATGTGCCCCAAGCGCAGGCCACATTTTTGCTCATGTCGATGGGGTTTACTTTTTTGCGAATTAGACTTGACTGACTCTCAAATGGCGAAGACCATGTCAAGGCAGGGATCTCCGAGGCTCCGATTGTATTTTGTCTGGCTTTGACCCATTCTTCGCTCCTTTGAATCAGACCAGTCTCGCGTGATTTAAGGAAGGCCTTGAAAGCTTTCACGTTCGCCATGTGGGTGGGGGTTGGTATATGCGGGGGTGTGGTTTCTTCAATTGGCGATCTCGTGTCGGGCCAGCATTCACAAGCACTGAGTAGTATAGGGGCTTGGTGTATCCGAGATCATCTCCAAACGCCCGAATAACCGCTTATTTTGGGAACTCCCGAACGCCCAAGTTGCCGTGCCCCCAGGGCGAATGCAATGAGCCTTGGGGGCACGGTAACTCGGGCGTTCGGGAGTTCCCAAAATAAGCGGTTATTCGGGCGTTTGGAGGTGGTCCCGGATCACCAAGCCCCTATACTACTATTGTATCCCCTGAACTATAACTCTTTCCTGTTGCTTACTAACACATAAATAAACGTTAGGGATAAGATTGGTGTGATAAGAAATTATACGAGGCACACAAATTTGGTTTGAAAACTCGTACTCGTACTCAATCTCGTACTCATAGACCTATCTAAAGGTCGCTATTTTGGTAAAGTTTGGCGACAACCGTCTGTTTTTTTTATAATAGCATATTTTATTGAAATTTGATCAAATAAATACATTTACAAGCAATAACAATATAACCTAACACAAAAAAGTAAAAGTACGAGATACAACAGAACATGTTGCTATCTAAGCGAAACATATGAGTAAAGTAATGACATTAACATATAACGAAATCACAAGAAGGGAAAAATGAATGTGTATGGCATAGGGTAAAGCAGCGACGAGGGACCATTTTTTATTGATGTTAAGTTGTAATACCTAATGAAAAAAAAACTAACTATGAAATTTTTCCAATCGATATTTAAACTTTATCTTACTGATGAAACCTGGAAGGAATAGTGCTTCTTCATTTATTTTTTTTTTTTTTATATCTATGTAACGACGCATGAATAAAAGAGTGTACATGTAATTAAGTTTTTTAAGTAGAAAGGATTAAGAGGGGTAAGAAATTCCAAATAAAAGCTCCTCAGTTGTTGGATTAAATTGTAAGTCATTTATATCACTGAACCAACCTATGCAGGTTTTAACAAAGCACTTTGTGAATGGACATTCAAGGAACGTGTGATCAATCGAATCTTGTTCGCCACAGTATAGACAATTATCATCAGCTTTAATCCCAAACCTGTGAAGATCCTTTTTAGTAATAATAATTCTGTGAATAAATTTGAAATGGTACTCCGGCATTTAGTCTATTCTCTTGACATATTTTCCTAAATGAGTTGTAGATGTTGTTCCACTGTTGATCATTTAACTTTACAACGGTTTCCCATCGTTTGAAACCATTTTGTTTGCAAGTGTGGGTTTTATTAACTATAAGCCAATAAAAGTATTTCGCTTTGGTGACAACCGGTTGTTATGGTAACAAAATATGAGGTCAAGCCATTTTTGAATAAAAATGCGTGTTTTTCATCTGTTTTTCGGTGAAAAACATATCAAATGCTACGAAAAGCATCAAAATGTTTAATTGCATGTTATTTTGCAACTCTAGCAAAAAATATATTGGTAAAATCCAAGATGGCCTGTCACGGACCCCCAGCAGCGCCACAACCCATAATATTTACCTATCTTTTAGAGCACGGGCTATCTATTACATGTAAAATATTTCCGAAATATTTCTACATGGCAAAAACTCACGGTAGGGGTATAACTTTGCGTGTACGTCCGAGGGATAAAAAGTTAAAATATTATTTCTGACGTATCGCAGAGAAATTAATGATTTAGTTTTCTTTTTTAAGTGTCTTATGAATATATATAAGTTAAACATTTTCGATTATGTATCATTTCGCACTTGTACCAAACCGCTTAGGAATGTTGATCATTTAACGCTTGATGTCCCTTTTAGTGGGACTGACGTTTTTAAGAATTCTTTTTTTTGTTCGGATTTGTCGCATGTGGAATGAATTACCTCTTAGTATAAGAGAGTCAAATACCTTGTCAATCTTTCGTAAGAATTTGAAGGCCTTTTATCACGATAAGTTTAATGTAGGTTTTTTCTAATTTTTACATTGTATTTTACATAATCATTGTCTTCTTTTTAATATAACTTTTTAGATAATTACATTACTTAATTAATTCTTAGACATATTTATGATGTAATAATATAGGTGGCTTATTTTTAAGGAGTCTTGTACTCTGTTTTAAGCCTACCTCAGATTTTTTTTAATTGTTATCTGAAACTTGATTAAATTAAATTTCCAGAATGAGTTTGCGAAGAATGCTGAAATAAATATTTTGTCGGCACGAGATACAACGGGGCCTGGGTCCAGGCCAGTGCATTATGGGTACTGATACACGGGTATATAAGGTAGAGTATAGCACGCAGTGGCCATCTAGGCCTTCATAACCAACCTTCGTTAGTCTCGCTTAATTTTTTATTTTCTTTAGTTTTCAGATTCTATTCATTCGTAGGTTCGCCCGTTTCTCTCGCTGTAAAGCCTCGTAGGATGGGCTTCTAACGCCTGGAGCTTGAGCCTTGGTTCCTACCCAGATTTCCTGAAGGGTTTTTTTCTAGCAGGTTTTTTCTGGCCTGCGTCTAACCGCATTTGTTTTGTAAGCGGTTGCTCAGCTCCACTAGTTTAGCGTTCTAATAGATTTGTTTTCTACTGGTATTTACTAATAAGGTTTTTGTATACTTGTCATACAAGTAGGATCTTAGTAGCCTCTATTCAGGCTATATTACTTAGTTTGCGGATACAAGTTCGCCTATTCATGATGGCTTTGTATGTTTCACGAAGTCCATTGTGCTTAGCATGGATGGGTCTATAGTCAACAGGAATGTTGGAGTCACAACATTTGCAGCCTAAGTTGGGTCTAGAGTGACCCAGGGTGTCAGACTCGTTAGTTTCTCAGCATAATTGGGATAATTTTCCAAGTTCGCTTGGGGGATGTAAGTGAAAATGATCTGTAACGTCAGAGTTGCAAGTTCCACAGCACTGTAGCTCAGGTCTGACCTGGTATATTATGTTCTAAGTTCCCCAGCCTAACTGGAAGCCTAACTGGAAGCCTAACTGGCAGCCTAACTGGCAGCCTACTGGAAGCCTAACTGGCAGCCTAACTGGCACTAAATATGCTTGCTTACTCGGGGACATAGCCGACACTGGCTTACCGGCACGAGGCCTGTGTGCCTACTTGCAGATGATGCAGGACAAGAATGGCTTGCGATAGTAGAGTTTCTACTCAAGCATGTTAAGGCATGGTTCAGAGCCTAATTTGCATAAAATCTGAAAACGATCGTAACTTTGAGGTGATTTAACTAAACAGGCTCAAACTTAGCAGCAGCATAAAACTTGATAACCTTAAACCACTGTTTGTTTTTAATGTCGAATATTTGCATCACGTGACCTGTTACCATTGTTTTATTACACAAAAAGAAAATTGAAAATGGGGTGCCGAGATGGCATATGATGGATATAAATTGAACCGTAAATGTATTTGTATGTGTCTCCCTTATATGAATTTGGCCGGAATGGTTGACTATGATTTACAGTTAAAGGGTTATTTTATAAAAGAGGTCACGTGACATATTTTGACTCTTGATATCTTGTCAATAAAATAAAAAAAGTTGTCCATTCCGGGAAGGGATAGTCTTAATGCATCAAGGCAAAAAATTGCGTATGATTTTCTCTTAGCCAAAGTTAACCATCCTTACCCCATTTGAAGTTTCATTTTTGTCCAAATTATGACGTCATCAGAGACGTGACCACAATAATTAAACCTTGAGGAATTTAAGGATGCTAAATCCAGTTTGATGTACACTTTTGTGATTGTTAGGGCTAAAAAAAACATTACTTACAAAGGAAAAATGAAGTTACTTCGCGGGGGTTCTACACCAAGGGACGAACCATGCCTTAACATGCTTGAATAGTTCCCCTGTGGGGTTTTTTCATTTTGTCGCGTAGCTTAGTGGGCATGTAAATCTGAAAATAGTTTATGACGGCTTAGCTAAACTCTAGTCTACGTAAATTGTACTTATTCTGTATGAGAATATTTGTATTTAGTAGGATAATGGTTCGGGTTGGTTACGCCAGGCCCTCCCAAAATTAACTTATTTGTCATAACGCGTTGTGTTATATTTGTTGTGGAGTGGAGACAAAATTTAGCCTTTTATCGTATTGCTGTATTTTACACACCAAAACGGCTCCATTTGTGGGGCTAAAACAGATATTTAAAGTTTACAGTGATGATGATGATCACAATATTAATTTAATAATTTTTAAAGTCAACTCGACGTAATTTCATGATAAGCAATTGATTGCCTGAATTCCTCGCTAACAGCTCTCGCAAACTCCCTTTGAACGGACACCTCTTTACGACGGACACCTTTCTACGAAGGACAACTAAAGTTGGTCCCCGTCACTCGTTTTATTGTAATTTAACTTTTCTTAAGAACAGCACCTCTCTAAGCTTGTTATTCGAAATTAAAACTTTCGGTTATCTGTCATCAGTGTGTTAATTCTACGTCTTGATCATGACCACAGCGAATGGCAACTGGAGATCTTTGGGTTCCATTTGTGGAAGATTTGTATGGCAACGCATTTAAATTTAACCAGAAACGCACGGACCCCCCCCCCCCCCCCCCGCCACTGCCCCTCCCTTCCCCCTCCCCTACCCCGCCCCCAATCAGTATTCGTCAACCTCCGTTCTCAGTGTTTTCCGGGTATTCAAAATAACGGCGAGAGAAGACCTTGAGAAATGGGAGATGCCGATTCCTAATAAATAGTAAAGTATGAGAATCCTTGTTGTACATCAGCCTCACCTTCTCTTTCACCGCGCTAGTTTCGGTCTTTCGTTTCTCGCCTCCATTGTCTTGAAGCTTATTCCGTTGTTTGTCGGAAAAGCTTCTTATTTCTAATAGCTTTTTGTTATTCTTGTCAATCTTACAAAAGTCAAGATACATAAATGTAACATGAGTTTAAAAGTGAGCCAACCCACAAGTCCTGTAAATTATATAATTATTGTCAGAGATACTGTCAGAGTGTTTTTCAGAACTACGATCAAGGTTATCTGCATTTCATACCCACTTTATGCTACTTTTTCTTATCTTTCTTCATATGGTACTTAAGCTGCTACGTAGCACATATATAAAATTTACTAAAGGATACGAATAGTCCTTTATCACACCACGTGATAGCCTCTTCAAACTGATTCAGCTTCAAACAGGCACTTGCGCCTAATAATAAAGAAAAGAAAAGAAAAAGTTGGAAAAAGTATTAATTTAATTTTGTCGACATTCTCCTTACGGACACTTCTGATTCCTCCGAAGATACGTTTTAACAATCCAGGTAGATTGTAATTTCTGAAGCCTCTAAAACAACTTCGATCCGCTTTTAGCACAATTTTCGCCCTACTTGGCATGACTCTAATAAGTACCTAAATACATGTATTATTAGAACATTTTTTTCCCTAATTATACAAATGCCGCTATCAATTTCCTATTTAAGGACGATCACGCGAAAATCTTAAATAAATAATAATCATCTTTATTGAGGAAACTTTTTCATAAAAGATATGGTTTTCAAAAAGGACCTCAAAACTAAATATATAATGTAAAAACAAAAACTATAAAATTGCAAAGGGATTAAAAAGATACAAAAAATGCATAAAAAATTAAAAATAAGTATAAATTAAAATTAACCGTAAATAGCTATATTAAAAACTTAAAAACATTACGTTTAAAACTATTTAGATTCCTTGAGTCTTTGATCGTCTGACTGAGGGAGTTAAAATCAGAAACGGCATAATATTGTGTTCTTTGCTTCCCCCAATTTCCTTTGACACGTGGTAATCTAAAATTGCCCTTGTTACGTGTATTATGCCTTTGAAGTACGTCTTGTCTAATCAAATCCATCCTTGTCAGAAATAAAAACAAATAATAATGGGAGATCACTGAATGCGTTTTGCAGATAAGACAGGCGAAAAATACTCAGATTCGTAAAAATCGGCACTCCAACTCAATATGGCCTTAATGGATTGTCTAATTTTGTAGAAGTGATTCTATTATATAAATAATTTTAACTTTTATGACTCCACTAAGTAAACTTTACCTTGAGGAGGGCATTTGCAAGCTCCATGCATAAATAAAATATGAGGGAAATTCGTTGGGATCACAAATAAGAAAAAATGAATCAGCCTTCCATAACATAAGTCTTTTATTATTTATTTTCAGAAAATGTAGGAACATTGGTAAGGAAAGCCATTTATCACAAACAAGAGGCTCCCAGCAGCCTATACTCATGCGCATGCTTAAGAAAGTTTTATGGTTTATTTTGAATGAGTCACGCAACCCCTCCCCCAACGAATTTTGTGTGACACACATTGCACCATCGGAGACACGTTGATTGAAGCTATCAATTTTTCTGTACTCGCTTTGAATATTTAATTTATTGATTTCTGATCAAATTCACACTCGTCTAATACTTCCCAAACCGTGAATTATTTCTGTTACATTTGAAAATACTACTTTTAATCAGTAAAAATCGACAAAAAGTCCAGTCCCGAAGTCGAAATTTCTTTTAATCTAATGAGTATATACGACGACGTTTTCCGTGTTTCTATTGTTCATTCGTTCAAAAAGTCTTGAAACTACTCACTACAGACAGCTAGGACTGCTTCTACACAGGCATTGTAAAGAATCGGCAATAAAATGTGGAATAAATTGACAATATGCTTACGAGCGCGAGAGATCGTTGTTTTGCTTAAGTAGTCAGGTACACAGGAGCCCAAAATGTGAAACCCACGGGCATTTTTGTCTGATTTTTGGCAACATAGCTATTTTTACTAACTCGAGTACGCTGATTTCGAAAATCATTGTTTCCAAGCTCAATTCTTGTGTTTAGATGGCGTTTTGGGGCATTTCATTATGACGTCATTATCCAAATAAGGAGTTTTCTTTCCTTTAGCAATTTTAAGTTTAATAGGTCCAGAAATTCTTTCAAAGCGTTGTTAGTGTACTGTAAAGATGATTCTAAGAATTCCTGACAGTTTTAATGCTGTTTCTATGAAGATCGAGCCGTCACGTGACAATTGACCACGCCCTGTTATATAAAATTCACCGTATCACGGGTATAGTTTTGACATTTTGTCGAAAAACGATTGTGATTCTTGAATTAATAAAAAGTTGCAATTGAAAACATGCAACCCTTTCAATATCGTCAATAGCACGAGTTCTTGGCAATTGCGAAACCTTCCCCTTCCTGCACTAATAAAGGTAAGGTAAAAGCTTTTTACGGCTAATTCAACAGTAGCCACGCAGCTCTTTAGAACCTCTAATTTCATTGGACCTGTATACCACGCAGCTCTATTGTTTTTAGGTCTAGGGTCTATTGTTAGCCATTGTTGTGTTGTTTGTTCTATTGTTTTCTCAGCTAATCAGAGAAGACCTTGTAAGAGCTGCGTACCGCCCCTAATTCAAAGGTGAAAACTAATGAAAAGACAAAGGGTGGATTTATTTGAAGCGTACGCGTATTGCTGTCGCATTTGCCCGTTGGAACTTGTTATTGTTTTGGAGATTTAAAACAATAAAAAATTCCAACGGGCAAACGCCACAACACTTTCCACGCAACACAGGTAACTGCTTGGCAAAGAAGCCCAGAAAAACGGCGCATTTGACAGGCTTGAGGCCTGCTGACAAAACTACTCTGGTAATTCCCGAAGCAATGCAGCAACTGCAAGCAGCTGATGTCGTGGAAGGTAAAAGTTTCCCAGTATTTACAGAGCCTGTTGCATTGGAGTGGTATACTGTGGACGAGAACGAAGCCGATGTCGCTCAGCAGGCGAGAGCTGTAGATATGACATTCATTGTTCAAAGACACACCAAAGAAGTTCGTACCAGCTGGTCGACTTTCAATCAGTGTTTGAGCAACGATAACCAAGAAGTTCCAAAAGTGGGTTACATGCCGATAATTCAGGCTCCTGCGCACGAATTGGACACACTGAATACCGTCGTTCGTCGCTGCATGTATATCACCGTCAACTTGGGCAACAGTATACTGTTCTGACGGTGGACCAAGCACTACTTCAAACTAATGGACCTCAAATGGAGCATTCTGGAGTATAAGGACAAACTGATACCACGGCTAGGTGGCCTCCACATATCCATGAACTTACTAAAGGTAATTGGCCAACACATGAAAGACTCGGGGCTTTGTGAGGCATGGGTCGAGGCAGGTATTCTCGGAGCTGGCATCGCTAAACACGTCATGACAGGAAAGGCGTACAACAAAGGCATGCGCAGTCACAAGTTAACGTTCCAAGCCCTCTGGAGGCTTATACCGCCCACGCTGACTGATCATGTTCAAATCAAAGACCCACGTCTCATGAAGAAAATCACTGTGCTGTTGGCAGACGAAAACACAGACGAACTTACGGAGCTAGTGAAGAGCTCAGAGTAAGTATTACTGTCACCTAAGAGGTGCAGGTTTAAATAATCTCAGCATGTCTCTTTTTCTTTTACATGCAGATTCAAGGATGTGGCGCAGGGCTATGTGGCTCAGCGGTCTGCAGCAGACGTCAACTTTGCTTTCTGGTGGCAATATCTGGATATAGTTTCCATCTTACTGATGTTTACGAGAGCGCAACGGGAAGGCCTTTGGGACTTACATCTCTACTCATTCAGATAGAGTGGAACAACTATAGTTAAATGCTGATTACCTTCTAAACATATATATTTGATTTCATGAGGTATGACCAAAGCAACTACGCCAAATGGGGTGCCATATACCTAGCGGAGATGCACCAGCTTGCTACACAGATGCTAGAAGAATTTCAGAGGCAATTTCGTAGTCAAGCGCTCCAGCGCCAAATTCAATCAAGTAAGTCCGGATCAGGCCCAGGAATGGTTAAATGCGACTGGATCGGTATCACAAGGACACCTTCAGCGCTTAGCAGACGGGCTCTATCCTACAACCTGCGTTCCCACATTGCTGCGCAAACATCAGCGATGTTTGACATACACCACGACGATCGCTTGATCCACAAGGAGAGTACCAAGGAGAGACAGAAGCAAGATAATGAAGCTGAGAATGCTCTACATTCTACACTACAAAAATTTGGGTGTTTTCGTCACAGACAAATGGGACACTGCAGAACATTGCCACAAAAGATCTGGCGACTCCAGAAATTGAACAGTCTCTCGTCCAAGCTCGTTCTTTGGGACAGACCCAGCTTGAAAGATTCGTGAACGGAGGCTACTATCTTCAGACAGAGAAGAAGAAACGGAAATGGGAAGAAGGGGCGGAGGAAAACTTCCGTGACCCTATTCACAAGAATAATCCACCTACATTTGCCAGCCTTTCTGAAGTTGAAAGTGCTGCAACTAGCTCCGAGAAGAGAAAGATTCTGCATGCGGACCGGAGTATCTTATGTCGTTTAGTGACGGCGTATGAAGCCGGACGCGAGGTAAACATGCAAGCCATATTGCAGCATGAACTAATGCCGGTGCCACTGTCTCTCGCAGAAATGAACCACACCATGCGAACAGGAAACAAGTCTATTATAGCAGACGTTCTGACAGAAAAGGTCAAGTGCCCGGAGTCAGTTACACGTCAAGGAAATGCTGCTTTGTTCATCGATGGCTTTGCTCTGGTGTCAGCTATTGGAAAACCAGGAAAAGCAAAGACTTTCGGTGGCGTTGCGGACTGCTACGTGGACGCTGTGTTACGGAAAGGTTCTGTATACCAGAGGATCGATGTGTTATTCGATCGTTATCGGAGGCACTCCATCAAAGCAACGACAAGAAGTCGACGCTCCAAGAACACGGCGCTGCCTGTGCGCAGAGTTATTGAAGGAAGAGAGGTTCCGTTTCCGATGAAGTGGCAAGCATTTCTGGTACTAGGAGACAACAAAGCGGACTTATATTAGCACGGTTTCTCTCAGACAAACTTATCGCGCAAGCACCTGCTGACACTACAATCGTTGTATCTGGCGGGTTGTTCAAACGAAAGGGATGTTCTCTGCTCGGATCATAGCCTTGATGTAGCCGTTTTGAGAACCAACCACGAAGCCGATACGAGGTTTGTTCTTCATGCAGTCTGTCTTAACGGGCATGTTGACAACGTAGTAGTTGCCGCTCGAGACAAAGACGTGCTATTACTTCTCCTCGCGCATCGCGCTAAGCTCTCTCATCAAAGGTGTGGATATGCATGGGCAGGAACTTCCAAGAAGCCAAAGTACTTACCTTTGGAGGAGGTCTCAGCAAATCTTCCTCGTAACTCGTCAAGTGCATTGGTACGATTTCACGCCATCACCGGCTGTGACGGCACCTCGTTCATCTGCGGACATTCAAAGAAGACTGCGTGGAAGGTTTTTACAGAGCTCTTTCATCTTCTCTCTTCGGTGGGCGAAGACGTCCTCGATGCTGACACCATCGCATCCGCAGAGAAGTTTGTTTGTCGAATATATAAGACATCGGAGGACTCATTGGACTTGGCTCGTGTTGTACTATTTGGCAAAATCAGTAGCCCAGAAAAGTTACCACCTACTATCGACGCGTTCAAGCAACACTTGAAGAGATGCCACTACCAAACCGCGGTGTGGCGCCAGGCACACATTCAGAAACCCGTGCTTCCGAACCCAGAGGAGACAGGCTGGACGCTAGCAGAAGATTTACTGGTCCCTGTCTTTATGACACTAGATCCAATCCCGAAGGCTTGTCTGGAGATGGTTTCATGCCGATGCACCACCACAACTGGCTGCGCGACTCTTCGCTGTAAATGCAGAAAGTCGCATGTCGTGTGCATTGGGCTGTGTGGATGCACCAAGATCGACACTAATTGCTGCATCAACCTGCGCTAAAACGCTTTAAAGAAGCTTGTATAAAAAGCAATATTCAGTGTTTTTGAAAGCGTTTAGAGAATTTAAATAATAATATTTACAATATTGATTAACAATATTACAGACCGATTTAAACCTGAGAGTAAGGAGCAACGTCTTGATATTTTGAATTCGTTAATTTTACATAAATTCACCCAACGTCACCTTCATGAGCCCGTGACAGACAAAGTGCATTATGAAATGACTTAGATTCAGCAATGCACAACACAAACAATAAAGTTTTATCTCCAACTGTAACAACGATGATGTTATTTACATTTTCCGACTATAAAGCTAAAACCAAATGCTGAAACAAGGGAAAACTCGATATATGGACATTGTCATGACAACGTTCTTGATGCTCTCTAGCTCGTAGCTTCAGCGTGGCATGACGACGACATTTTCCTTTCTTATTTCAATTGCAACCTTTTATTAATACAAGAATTACAATCGTTTTTCAACAAAAGTCAAAACTATACCCGTGATAAGGTGAATTTAACATAACAGGGCGTGGTCAATTGTCACGTGACGGCTCGATCTTCATAGAAACAGCGTTAAAATTGTCAGAAATTCTTAGAATCATCTTTACAGTGCACTAACAACGCTTTGAAAGAATTTCTGGATCTATTAAACTTAAAATTGCTAAAGGAAAGAAAACTCCTTATTTAGATAATGACGTCATAATGAAATGCCCCAAAACACCATCTTAACACAAGAATTGAGCTTGGCAACAATGATTTTTGAAATCAGCGTACTTGAGTTAGTAAAAATAGCTATGTTGCCAAAAATCAGACAAAAATGCCCGTGGGTTTCACATTTTGGGCTCCTGTGTACCTGACTATAATATATATAGATAGCCCAAGCCTAACAGCGTCGCACTTTGAACAAGCTTAACTAAGGTGAAACTTAACTTAGGTGAAACTTAACTAAGGTGAAAGGTTGGAAGCACAAGAATTAAGTTTGACGAACGGGCAATTTTCAATTTTAGCAATTCTCAAAAACAGTATTACGCGACCGTCTGCACAGTACATTTTTATAGACCGTACAAAAGTTCACAAAAACAACTTTTACCACTAGTTTCCGAATAAAATACAGTTTTTGTTTGTCAAAAATTGCCCGAGAAACTGATTTGAAAATCAAAAAATGCAAAAATACACAAACATATTTGCATAAGGCGATGCGAGTGAAGATAGAACTGTCTGACTATAAAATCAGTCTTGTTTTGTTTACATAAAATCGCTTTTCAAACTATCTAATGAATGAACAAACACAAAAATGGACAACACAATCTTCTTTCGAAAAAATTTATTCAAATCTCCATTAGTTTACGTTTAAAAGCAAAACGCGTACCATTTAATTATAGCTCATCGAGTTCAAGCTTTCTTCGATGAAATTCAAGAGATCGATACAACTGAATTTAAGCACGTTTTAAAATCACTTCTCCAAAACTAGCAATAACACCAATAAAAAGTCACTCACAGATTGATATCAATATAAATTCTCATCGAAAACTGTAATCTGTTTTACCTTTAAGTCCCTCGCTTGCTTGGTTCTGAAATCCGTAGAAAACAAACGTCTCCCGCATTGATAAAAACGTAATACATGAAGTTCCTCGAAGCAAGGTTTTATCCCTGAAAGCTCGTCTTTTTCCACTAAGCGGCTTCTGAGTATCCCTTAATTAGTATCCTTGTCTTGAGTAGCAAACCGCGAAATATTAAGGGAAATAACGCCTTTAATTTAAACGATTTTCTCCGCTTAGTAAATTCACAGCAAAACATCAAAATGTTTTTCTAGCTGACGTGACATTCGGCCGTGTAACCGCGCGAAAAACAAAGCCTCGCTTTGGTTTCAACATGACATCGTACGCGCATGTTTTGCAACGTCATACGCGCCCGCGAGCTAGTCCTGCGCGAACGCAAGCTAGTCCTGCGCGACGGCGGCGGCGGAAGGCGGGCACACGCGCGCTCGCGAAACATTCCGTGAAAATGGCAATGAAACTTTCAGATAACATTTTGCACATCGGTAAGCATGCACAGTGAATTTTTTAAAAAAATCCATCGAGCCGTTTCTCAGATTTTTGCAAAAGCCATTAAAATCGAAAATTACCCAAAAATTGCACATGAAGCGATGTTAGGAAAACAGGTAGTTCTCAAGATCGCAAAAGAGAAAGTAAACAAAACTATCATAGTTTACAAACATAACATCAAACTACTTTTTGTCATTATCATTAAGTAATTTCACAAAACCAGTGTTAATCTTTCGATCAATTTAATACCAGTACACAAATAGTAAGGTTTGAAATGTTATCGCGATTTATTTTAATTCAAACATACAGAATTTTTTATTCTTGCAAAATATATATGCCATATACCATATTTTAAGATGCCTATGTGGGATTTTCAATGCGAAATCTTAAACGCGCTAAATTTCACTTTTACTGATTTCTAAGTTTCTTGTTTATCGTCGTCATGGTAATATCGATTTTACCAGAAAATATATCTTGCCAAACTTCAATTCAAAACCAGTTAGTGGTGAAAATTTCACGTTGATCTGACTTGGAGAAGACCGCTTAAAAGCCGATTGAAAAATGTTGATATGGTCTCCAGAAAACTGTATCGAGCCACCTTAAGCCTTGAAAGAACAGAACCTCAACAACTTTGACCTCAAGTTGTATGCTGTGTATAAAACCAACGTTCACCTCGATAGGAGAATAACAGGATTGACTTATACACCAGTAAGATCCAATTACTGAAAACGTATGGCACGCTTATGTGTAAGAAACATTTGTCATATGTTTTAATGTAACATAAAAAATCAGCAATTTTTGTACAGCAACAAGACGATAAGAACCCGCATGTTCCCAACAATTATCCCTTGCACTTAATGCGCATCTGTGAAGTCCACGTTTCTATTTTTGATTGCTTTTATAAGGAAGGCTACCACAAGGAAACCAGCGATTCGTCGGAACCTTACAAATATGTAATGTGAAGATTAATATTAGGGTACTGTGGGTTGGGGGTTGGCTGCGTAACGTTGTTTTGGTGGAGTTACTGATTACGTCATTCCTGAAAACCGGTTGACCGAGGGATAAGCGGAAGCCCCGGGTTGGTGCAAAATATGCGTGCATACATTTGCATGCACTAATGTGATACTATATGAGTAATTATTATATCTCTCAGTTAGTACGCGCGCTATGATGCAGTCAATTTTCCGGTCCGTAATTTACAGTACGGACCGCAAAATTTGAGAGTCCCGCATCGGTCTAGCATCCGCTAACAAAAGTTGTTTTCTACATAATTAAAAATTATCCAGAGAAAACGTATGGAGCTAAATGGGTTAACATATCAGGTTACAAAAACTCTCTTCGATGAAATTAGCTATAACTTTAGCAAAAAACCGATTACCCGCGAATCAAAAAGCATTGACAATTTTCTTGAGTATAAAGCTTACATGCTTATTTTTTGGTATTTAGCTTTTAGGCTGTAAGTTGTAAAAACTCGAGTAACTTGGCAAATTCGTTTAACTTTAATAATTTAATTCAGCATTGAAAAAAGAGTACCTTTCCTTTTAAGAAAACGTCTCTATGAAAAACATAAAGCTGCAAAACAACTTGAAACGGCTTCCATCGGTAAACTGTATCATAAGCTAGCTTAGTTTGATCAAGTTCTTGTCTAGTTATATAAAACTTAAGTTCAGAGTTATGGTTTGTGGCAGAAAAAAGAACAAACTTGAGGCTACAGAATTACGCTAAAAGTTTACCTTGATTCCTCAGCGAAATTTTTGTCCTTGTAGTGGATTCCCCGAAAACAATTTTTGCGTATTCGCAAATACGCTCAGCTCTTGCTGCAGCTCACGCTGAAAATTTGTCAGGTGCGATTGAAATTCAAACTCATCCATGCACAAAGTTTGGCATGAAGCCACTAAAGCACAACGAAAAGCCAAGAACAGCTTGCAGTATTTGATGAGGAGATATTTTCAGTATCCTTTTTGAAGTTTGAGAGTTTCTCCGTTCACCGCTGTTGACCAAAATGCTGCCACGGCCACATTTTCCAGTTTGACAACACGTTTGTTTTGGCGATTTTATCGCGGCGTTTTCATTCTTCTTTTCCTCACTTGTCTTCGCCAGTAACTAAGAATTTTTTCAAAGAAAACTATCTTGTGTCAGGTTTCCGTCGTCCTATCGAACACATGGATAAATTAATTCGTTTTCTTAGTTTTCATTCAAGAGCCACGCAAGTTCACGCCGAATCGAGGACGATCACACTATTTTTGAAAGCCAATAAAATTTGCTCTTTGCTTTCTTGTGACGTACGTAAGTCAAATGAAGCCGTCAATCTTTTGACTTGAAAGGTTTTCCTTTACCTTCGATTTAGAGATATAATAAATATCTTATTAGCCTCGTTTTTCTCGGTCCGTACCGTAAGTTACGGATCCTCGTTTTTTTCCCTCGATTTATGGCCCGCGCGCGAAGCCCGCTTGGGCCATAAATCGAGGAAAAAAAACTCGGTCCGTAACTTACGGTACGGACCTCGAACTCGGCTAATAAGAGGTATTTATTTCAGCTAAAACAACTCGATTCTAAAATTGTTAGTCATTATGTCAGCTAAACCAACTCGATTCTAAAATGCTTGCCTTCAAAAACATTACCGATTCTACTCACTGAATGATTTGTGGGGCCCATGTTACAGCGCTATACCATTTAAGCTATTGTCAGCGGTCTCACCGTAGCGTATATAAGGTTAATCCATTATAAATTCGCCCTCTTTTCTCGCACACCCGTGTCCTGTACACATCTTGTTGTTCGGTTCTCAAGAATCATTTACACGCGGTGTGCCGTTTTCGTCGCGTCATGGCGGACGCACCACAACAACCACTACCTGCCGTTCAGAGGCCAAGAGCTGACCAGCACGCTATTAATGCCGCTCAAGCAGTTGTCCCGAAAGTTGCGCCACTGCCGGCGGCAGAACCTGTTCCACAACCGCCAGGCCAACTTCCAAATGCACAGCCCGAGCAACTGGAGGATTTTTTCTTTATTTCCTTGTCTTATCGTGTTTCACCTATGTAGCATGCGCCGTTGTATTTCGGTTTTATTTACTGCTCGTCCGCGTTTTTGCCCGGTTTCTAGCTTAGTATTATTATGTCATTCGAGTTTGTTTTCTGTCTTGTTCGCTCGTTTACTCGTGGTATTCATTTTCGGCATGGCACGTTTTTCCACGTGCTTTTCGCACATAGGTAACTTGTATTTTGTTTATTTTATTTATATATCTTATTTTGTTGCCTTTTTACGTGCGTTTCATTTTTAAGTTTTTTGTACTCTCGAGTTTTCACTTTCGGGTTTACACTCGCTCCCCCTTGTTTATCGGAGTTTTTATTAAGCGGGTTAACATAGGTCCCGCTTGTTTATTGGAATTTTCGCGGGTTAACAGAAGGTCCCGCTTGATTTTTATTTTCGCTGGTTAACGTAAGGTCCCGCCTCATTTTTATTTTCGCGCGTTAACAGAAGGTCCCGCCTCATTTTTATTTTCGCGGGTTAACTGAAGGTCCCGCCTGATTTTATTTTCGCGGGTTAACAGAAGGTCCTGCCTGATTTTATTTTCGCGCGTTAACAGAAGGTCCCGCCTCATTTTATTTTCGCGGGCTAACAGGAGGTCCTGCCTGATTTTTATTTTCGTGGGCTAACAGAAGGTCCTGCCTGATTTTATTTTCGCGCGTTAACAGAAGGTCCCGCCTCATTTTATTTTCGCGGGCTAACAGGAAGTCCTGCCTGATTTTTATTTTCGTGGGTTAACAGAAGGTCCCGCTTGATTTTATTTTCGCGGGATAACAGAAGGTCCCGCTCGATTTTTATTTTCGCGGGTTAACAGAAGGTCTCGCTTGATTTTTATTTTCGCGGGTTAACAGAAGTCCCGCTTGATTTTTATTTTCGCGGGTTAACAGAAGGTCCCGATTGATTTTTATTTTCGCGGGTTAACAGAAGGTCCTGCCTGATTTTATTTTCGCGCGTTAACAGAAGGTCCCGCCTCATTTTATTTTCGCGGGCTAACAGGAGGTCCTGCCTGATTTTTATTTTCGTGGGTTAACAGAAGGTCCCGCTTGATTTTATTTTCGCGGGATAACAGAAGGTCCCGCTCGATTTTTATTTTCGCGGGTTAACAGAAGGTCCCGCTTGATTTTTATTTTCGCGGGTTAACAGAAGTCCCGCTTGATTTTTATTTTCGCGGGTTAACAGAAGGTCCCGCTTGATTTTTAATTCGCGGGTTAGCAAAAGGTCCCGCTTGTTTATTGGAGTTCTTATTCTCGCGGACTTACAGGTCGCGCGTTAATAGAAGGTTCCGCTTGTTTTTTTAATTCTTCTGTTAATTTTCGAGTTTTAATTTATAATCACAATTTACCGTGTTAAAGCACTTTGCTTCTCATAGGTTATTTATTTTATTCTGTTTTATGGGTCATTTCTCCCGCCTGTTTATTTGTTCCCTGGTATACGGTCCAACTTGGTCTTCCTCCCAAATTTAGTTCCCTCTCCCAATGGCGGTGCCTAGAAGGGTGACTTACACCTTCTCGGATTACCGGGTGCTAGGGCCGCCATTCCCTGGGGGGTAAATCTTACCTTTTACCATTTTCTTTTTTTTTTTTCTTTCTTTTTTTTTTGGGGGGGGGGGGGGGATTTGGTTTCGGGGATCCACCTTTTCCCTAACGTTTTCTTTCAGTTTTCAAATGCATTCTCCCCCTCCCCCGGACAATGGTGGCCTGTATTTTAATTCGTTACATTAACATATGAAGTTGGGGGAAGTTCTCCTCCAAGGCTCTTCACCCCATTTGCTCTCTTCCTTATCTGAAGAAGCTTCTAGTGTGTCAAGCGAATATACTTCTCTGGACTCCCTGAAAAATTTCGTTTGTGCTTTCCCTTCTCGTTCCTCAGGCTTAAAGCGATCTTCTTCTGACTCCTCGCAGATTTAAGTTTGGGTAGCGGGTTTTTCGCTAAGTTTGGGTCCTTGTTTTAGACTGCAGAAGGTTTGGTTTTGAGTGTGGGTGCCTTGTTTTTGGGAACGGATGATTCCAACCCTATTTGCCTAGAACATTTTTCACCTGTCTTTCATGTCACCGATGCCATAAGCCAAAGGACGCCAGGGCTCCCATTCTCATTATAGAAGTACAGGTGAGACCGGTGAAAATAGTTCACTAAAGGAACTTTTCATAGGCGTGTGTAAAATGCAATAATTTCATTTATTTCTTACCTCTGACAATCGCCTGAAGGAAAGTGGGTTGTAATGTTGTCGCAGCTATAGCGTCACTCAATGAATCGTGATAATTCCCTGTAGAAAAATATCAGTCCGCGGAAATAATGAACATATTGTGCCTATTCTATGCATCCCGAAAAATTTTAACTGACATTGGGTAAACTTCCCGGGGATCAAATGATACAGCTCACCCCTGTTTTTTTTTTTTTTTTTTTTTTTTTTTTTTTTTTTTTTTTTTTTTTGGCGAGAAGTGTACCTCTTCCTTTCAAAGTTCACTAAAATTCCACTGTTATGGTTTCAGGTCACTTGTGCCTGAAATAGATGCAGGGGTGTAAGAATTATAATATTGTGTTTTTATTGCTGTTTGGTATTGATTATGACTTGGGATGTATCTGAGAACCAAGTTGAAATAAACAAAGCTAACTGAGGTTTCGTATGAAGAGTATCTTGCTACTGTTAGGCATTAACTCTTACATAACACTCTTCATACAATCGTTAATGGTTTATTTGTCTTATAAATTTCAACCTAGAGTAGACTTTTGATAACGATGAACGTCAAGAAGACGAGGTCAAGTTCAACAAGTCGCGCAATGTAGAGAAAGACATCATGGTAAGATTAGGAAGGGTCAGGGCAGCCCGCAACAACTTGGGAAAGATCTGGAAGAACAGCCACTTTACTAGAAAGACTAAAATAAGACTGATCAACTCTACTGTCATTTCCATACTACTGTACAGGGTTGAAATTTTTATTGAATGGCACTTTTTGCATGGGAGGTTGAAAAGCATGCTAAGCTTACGCAGGTAAAAGTACAAACCCGCGCATTGCTCTTACACGAGTGCCTAAAGTGAAAGGAAAATGAGTCATAAGCGTGAAATGTTGGAGTAGGATGAAAGAGAAGCTGATGGAAAAAAGCCTTTAGGACCGAAAGAATGTTCTGTACACAGCGAGCTTGGGGCGCAATTACTCACTTGGAGGCTCCAACACATTTTGACGACAGTAGGTTTGTTGCTAGTAACCTGGGCTTCCTGTGATAGCACCACACAGTGCAATTTGAACCCACCTCCTCAACTACTACTTAACATTACTTTGGCGATTTATGGATAAACTGCTTTCACATTTGTCGTGTTACGATGGTCGTAGATTGTTCTTAAAAGCAACGGATAATCAATAACTAAAACTAATACGAAACTAGGAGACACTGTTACAGCTGTTTTCAACATGACGTAATTTTCAAATGTTTTACAATGTTTTAACAGCACCCTACCACAATAAAAATGAGCAATTGCCCTGTTGCTGTACAGCTTGCCATTCAGTTCTTCATCCTTGCAGTTTACTTTAATTCCTTCAGTGTAGAAGTAAATGGCGTTGGAAAAATCTTTCTTTTCATATGCATCATTTCCTTCATTCTTGTAAACCTCTGCTATTGCTGGAACGAAGACACAATTGTAAGGTTTATGGCCGGTTTACCACTGATTACCTTAATGACCTTTTTTTCGCCTAAAATGAATCAGCAGTCCACTGTTTGGACTGTAATTTTCTCTCTAAGTTTAAAGAACGCAAGTAAACGAATATCACTTTTGCTTTATACAAGAAAAAGATTTTTCAAACAGTCTAACTAAAGAAACACAGGCAAATAAACAAGCTGCTGAAAACGTGCTAAACAGTCTTTTCGTATCCCATAATATCACTTATGAAGTCGTACAAATACTACACTCCCTCTTCTTACTACAATAAACACATCAAACTAAACGAAAACGCATTACAAACACATGTATAGGACGTAGTCTTATAATTATAACGTAGTAGTTACAATAAAGTCCAACTTCTTGATAATTTGGTTTTATCAGCTGAGTTGATAAGGTAAATTTGCCACCTTAAAAATATTAAAAAAGCTAACGTTTTGAGCGCTAGCCGACGCAGTACCACAGTTAACCCTATTCGGCCTGGGCTTTTTTTGAGTTCCTGAGCCTGGGGGGGGGGGCACATTGTGCCCCCCCTTCGTAACTTCAAGAGCATTAAGGCTACGACAATGAAACCTAGAGGGTACATAGTACGTCCGAAACTGTCTCCTTTGCGGTCCGCACAATGGAACGATGACGTCATATGACGTAGTTATTAGGTAATTAGTTATACGGCCGCCATCTTGGATCCGCCATCTTGGATTTCTGAAATTTTTTAAAACCTCTTAAAAACCGTCCAAATTGACTCAAAATTAATCAAAACCAATAAATAAACGCTAAATGACGTAAAAATATAAAAGTTATACCAATAAACATTGTTTTTCTTCATTCAAAGGTACAAATATGCAAATTTCAAAAAACATGGCTTTCAAAATCTTGTTGCCATGGAAACATCAAGTCACGTGATCAAAAAATTGTCATAAAATTGTTGCCAGGTAAATTTTAGGAAAAGTCACAAAGTTTGATGGCGTTTGAATACATATTAAAGAAGTTATGAACGTTCAAAGTTAGCGCGGGCACTTTGTGCCCCCCCCCCCCCCCCCCCCCAGGCCGAATAGGGTTAACCAACTTCTTAATAATCTACGGAAATAACCTGAACAAGTTACTTTAATGGGGAATCCATTTTCTGTGAACAGGGACGGAAATTTGACTAGGCTATGAATTAGGAACATCTTGGGCTTACATGTACACGCCCATTTCTAAAGTCTACAAAGTCCCCACACCCACACGCAAGGTAATAATGTATGTACTGCGCATGATAAGTCTTGGTAAAGTCAAATAGTTCATGATAACTGTCTTTTTGTCGACCGTTTGGAAATATACAAGAGAAAATAAAGGCAAAACAATGGATCACCTTTGTTTTTTTAAGCTTGTTCAAAGATTCCAAAAATATTTTCTACGGAAAATTGTAGTATTGCCGTAATATTGTTCTGAGTTTTCGAATTTTTAACCTGAAACCGTTTGCCAAAGAAATAAACATACATCATAGGCAAAACAAAATCGTGCCCTTTGTTAGCAATCTCTCTGCTATGTTGGCAAAGATTTCCAATTTCAGTAAAAATATATCCAAAAACACAGACAATATTACGGCCATGCTACGATTTTTACGTGTTCATTGTCTGAATCGTTAAACGTGTATTGCTCTTTCACTTTCAACTTGTACTGTTGAACAACGCGGTCATACTCCCAAGGGTGCTCTATCGTTTTACGTGTTGTTTTCTTGAAACACAGAACTGAACACGTGAGTTGCATGCAGACTTGAATAGACCAATTTAAAGTTGTCTACTTAGTAACTCGGCCTTTGTGTGGAAATGAGGCTGGAGTTGACCTTGTTTTGATAGAAACCTTCCTTCTTTTCATATGTAAATCATGTTGTTCTTATGCTAACTAACATGATTTACATATGTTTGAAAAGCAGGAAGGTTTGTATCAAAACAAAGTCAACTCCAGCCTCACTTTCACTCCCAGGGTACAAACCACAACTGTATAATGATCTATTAGAACTGTGTGGAATATTTCTTTTACCCATCCAAAGGCCTAGACAAAGCTATCAGCGGTTGGTTCAATTAGAACCGTTGTTATGGACGCAATGATTGTTTTGTTGACAAACTTCCGGTTTATTGAGTTCCTGTTCCTCAGTGTAGAGAACTAAATTATCACGCACAGTATGAACCTTTCCAAACGAAACAAACTGTATTGATATTATTTCCTAGGGTGTGAGTGTGGGGACTACAATAGCATTACTACCTCTGGCGCAATTCAGATCATGAATGTTACAGTAAGGCTTTGAATGGACTTGTTCTTTGTAAAACCTTCCCGATCATTGTGCCTTAGATTTGATGTTCAATCTATTTGAGTTTTTTCCCTCTGTCTCCACTTAGAAAAAAACACTGTTGTTCATTAATACTGATTCTGCATGTCTTCTGTTACGGCTGTTTTAGGACTGTGTAGGAAAATTAATTATAATAATTTACAGTTGTACGCTGTAACTGCTTGAGTGAAATGTGACTTGCATTTCAAATCACTGAGTCTACTGTTTAGTGCTCCCCTACCTCTTAAAGTGATGTCATCAAAATCCAATGTTTCATGAGCGGGTTGAGCGACGTCACTTTCACTTTCAGCTTTGATTGGACTCCTCGCCATGATTTCTAGGAGAGTGGAAATAAGTTAATATCAAAGTTACATTTTGGTTTTGCAGTTATGTGTTCAAATCTGTGACAAGGGTGGCCATTTTCTCTGCTTACGAAAACACACTTATACTTTATACTTTATTTTTTTTACTCATTATTTTTTACAACTATATTATAAAAATACCTACACACATTTTATTAACTAAATACTGATAATTTCAATAGTTAATATAATTTTGAGCCTGGGAGCTAAATTAACGGGTGAGTTTTCTAGTTAGCCCCCAGCTATAGTATGTTAAACATTTACATCAGGTGAAAGAATTAGAACAAGTGAAAATATTTACAATGAAATAATTTAACAATATATTAGAAAAAAAAACATAACAGAGGAGACAAATTATATGTGTTGTTCTGACAGTAGATAACGTTTTAAATTTTTCGAGAAGAGGAATACATTTAGATCCTTTAGGTCAGATGGAAGATCTTTCCAAAGGTCAATTGCTACAAAAGAGATTCTTTGTTTGCCTATATTTGTTCTTACTCCTGATTTATATAGATTTTGATTGGCTGCGTACCTAGTATTAGAGTTATGTACAGGGTTAGCATATTTAAAAATGTTCTGAAAAATGTTTTGCACAAAGTATGCCGCCTTCAACAGTCTAAAAAGTCGTCGACTAATTATAGAAATTAAATTAAAATAAGGTCCCAGACCCACGGAAGGTAAGGCCGGACACCAAAGGTACGTGGGCATTTAACAAGAGGTTTTTGTTGGCGGTGGAGGGTAGATGGGAGGGAATAATTATAGAAACGCACGAGACAGATCAGTAACCTTCCATTACAGGCCGTAGCTACTGTTTGCCACAATTTGCAGTTGGCATCATATCGTCAGCAGTTTTAATAGTTATTTTAAACAAAGGCATTGCTGTCCGGCACAGACAAAGAGATAAAACCGGTAAATTGATGATCATTGATATATTCACTACTTTGGTGATTTGATTCTCTGGAAAGTTGAGAGCTGCGAGCGCGATTAAATTGTTTCACGATAAATACGGCTTTCTGTTCGGTTAACTCTTCAGTCCTTGAAATAAAAAAAATATGTATCATATGTGGTCTGAATTTGTCAGTAAGGTCGAATAATACCTCGACTGACGTTTTACAGAAACAAGGTTTCACAAACTAAAAGCAAACTAACTTTACAAATAATCCATTGAAACTTAAGCGACGATCTTGCGGTAGTAGTGGTATCAACTCTTGAACATTCCGCGCCCCGTAGGTAAGTATGGTGTATTCAGTCAACCGGTCAATGTTTTGCTTCAAGAACTTTTGTTTTATAAGAAATAGAGTTCCGCGTTTGCTTTCCTTGTAATTCTTTATCTCAGATTTTTCTATGTTTAAAACATCTTTTTTAGTTACGTTTAGTTTCATTCCAAAAATGATTTATTTGAGCAACTGATCGCAAATTTCAACTTCATCCCCAGGCCATCTCCGTTTCCAAAATGGCGGGTCGGGCATTTTCACTTCAACATTCCCTCGACCCTTCCCATGACACCCCGCGCCTCAATTCACCCGAGGATCCAATCTTCTCTTACCCCAAAACCAATTAATAGCGACTGGGTACGAGTATGACTCATTTGCATATCTGTCGCCGTTCCCGATAATTCATTCATTATGCATGCGGGTATTCATGGGTTAAAAATGAAACACAAACAGTAGTGATACACATGGTAAACCAACGCATTTTTATAAAAAAAGGTCGACATTTCGTATGCTAAGCAACAAACATTTTCAAAAGCAACCGTTACAGTGTTTGAAAACTGTTGATATAGTTCAAAATAGGGGTCTGGAACGAAGATTAAAAACAATCTTAAGGTCTCTTAACAGTCCTTCTGTCATGAAAAAGGATGAAAGGAATAAAGATTAAATAGAAAATGAATTATTGAATGCACATGGAGATTGTAGACTTCTATCTTAGTGTGGTTCTTAGACAAAAATTGGAATCCAGATTTCAGTTTCTTTAATAAAATCATGAATCCATACTCGGAAAGTGAAACAACGTGTCCTCGAGACGAGATTATCTCATATCAATAATTGCTATTTGACACCGAATTAACGATTATAGTTAATTCCGAACACTGATAGTCTGAAAGGAATTCTGGGAAATCAGCATTTTTGTTGAAAAAGAACAATCCTTAGTGTTCGGACAGGACTCGAACCTACGATCCTACGACCCTTCGCTGACTTATCCTCTCGTCTAACCACTGGACCACCACGCTGCTGGTTGAGCAAACCTCAATTTTTTAACATAATAAAATTCATGCGCTTATTCTACACCCTGCAGTAAGCCTATAAAATCACTCGCTTGAAAATAATTTTAGAAAGTAAATTGAAAAGCTTGATCACCAAACCTCAACAAAAACCTAACCATTTGAAATCAGCGCTTAGGGCTAATCACTGTAGATCAATGATATTCTATGCAAGACTCAATAAATATCTTGCAGATATAATTTCCATCGCCTTGTTGTTCGGTAGTCTAGTGGTAAGAAGACGTTCCCAGTAGCGGTAGTTCCGGGTTCGAATCCCGCCGTCCAAATAATGTTGTTTTTTTTTTTATTTCTTCTTTTCTGAAATGTCCTGGCAAACGGTGTTCGGAATTAACTATAATCGTTAATTCGGTGTCAAATAGCAATTATTGATATGAGATAATCTCGTCTCGAGGACATGTTGAAAAATAGCGACTGGACGAACTCGATCCAAAATGGCGAGTGTTGTTCACTATTATTGTAAACAATGCTGAGAAACAGTAAAATGGCGCGTGTGGATAAATATTACAGCTGAATAGCAGTATTCTTTAAATATGACGGATTTTTGTGTCATTACAAGATATCTTATGATTCAGATATTCAGCCATGGAGCCGATCGATCAAGTTAGGAATTATTTTATTTATGCTGACAAAATTTAAGGTTTTCTCTATGCATGGCAAGTGTATTTGGTTAAAATTTACTGTAATATAAGCTTAAGTTAATCAGGATATGTCTAAAAAAAGATTCCTTCATTATGTTAAAAGGAAATGCTGCGTCTTGCAATTGCCCACTATCGGTCATTCAAGGTTTCGAAACGTTTATTTTGATATTTTTCATCCATTTCACTTTTAAAGGGTCTTAAAGTGTATAAATTTCATTATCATGTACTTATTATTAGCACTTATAATGCCTTGTTTTATCAGAGAACTATGCACAGTGTTAACTGTCATATTCAAGCATGGAATCTTGTGAAATGAAACACTTTTCAAGATTGTCATGGATCAACAAAAAACGATGCGCATGGTTTAATTTATTATAGGAAATTAACCCTCCCTTTTGCATTAATTTTCCCTCTAAATTGCATAAATGTAAGCCATGTTAATTTCGAATGTTGATTTCCTATCATAATAAGGTACGAATATAAGTTATTGATAAAGTTTAAAAACTCATCATTTCTAAAATTATTTTGATTACATGAACAATGACTCCACAACAGAGTGCAAAAATATCTGCGGTACGTAGTTTAGCAGATATTTGTTTTCTGCACGTTCTCATACGGTTAATTAGGTGTTTTATTGTGTCTGTTTGTGCCTCGGTATTTAAGTGGTGTTAAGTAGTTTGCTTACGGTTATATAAGTGTCTTGTTCATTCGTATTCATCCTTCGGATC